>CAMZMU010000075.1:2687762-2918939 GCA_947311845.1 Poa pratensis
GTTACAGGACAGAGTGCCCGGCACCAACACCACAACCACAGCTCACGATCATACCCACTTTGGGGCAGATCCCACCTCTTAGCTAAGCCTGGGCATAATTTGGTGCGAAACCGGTCAAACCGCCGGACCGCACCGCACCGCACCGTATTTACGGTTTTGACCGGGTCGAAACGGTTTATAGATTGAAACTGCGTACGAAAATTCCCCAGACGGGCCGAGACGGGTTGAGACCAGCTAAACCACGAAACCGTCCATCGAGTAAAATCCCCATCGTCACCAACTCGCCATCGTCCATCGAGTAAAATCCCCAGCCGCTAGGGCACGGCGGAGGGCGGAGGCAGGGCGCCGAGTTGAGGGCACGGAGCGAGGCTGCGGCGAACATGGACGGCGGCCCTAGCGCTGATGGGTTGCTGGAGGCGGGGGCCGCGGTGGAATCGGATAGCGACGGCGAGTTCCAGGAGGCGAAGCCAAGATTCTTGCTCGGCGCCGGCGGTCAGATCTCGGGGGTCGGCATCGTCGATGACGAGTTCGAGTGCGAGGAGGCGGCGAGGAGGATCTCTTCATCTTCTCAGCGCCTGCCCAATTTCCAAAAGCAGCGCGGAGGAGGAGGGCAGAGGGAGGGCGCCGAGGTGAGGGCACGGAGTATCCTCCGAGCTGCAACGAACATGGACGGCCCTAGCGTCGACGGCATGCTGGAAGCGGATGGTGACGCAGAGGGCCAGGAGGCGACACCAACACCGACGAAGAGAACGAATTTCCGAAAGCAATTTCGCACGCCACAGGTCCATGTCTTATCTGTCATCACTACTTACTTATTTCTTGGTTACGATTTCGAATAGAAGTAGAACTTGTACTCGGAGCAGAAACAATTTCTGGAGCAGATGCAGAAATTTCTGGTTACGATATTCTGACATCAATGATGTGAGCCTATCATTGTTAAGCCTAAACAAGAATTAGGACGTACATAGACATTTGCATTTTGACATTTGCCAAAACCAGTGGCTGGTTTGGGTATACCTGGTTCTGTCCCAGGAGGCCTTTTGTTGAGGAGCAGCACTTTGCGGAGTCATTTGCTAACCCGTTGCCCTAGCTGCCCGTTCACGGAAAAGCGAAGAAAAGTTGCTTTGCGAGACGATCAGCGCTTCAGTGTACAAGATTGTCGTCGAACACTTGCGAAGATGATCATATTGGATGAATACCCTTTTAGTGCTGTAGAAGGTGAAGGTTTTAGGGAATATTCAAAAACCCTTCAACCACAGTTCGAGCCTCCTTCTCGTTACACAGTTGCGAGGGATTGTTTGAATATGTACCTTGAAGAGAAGGCAAAGTTGAAGGACATTTTGAGGCATCAGCGGGTTTGCCTGACGACAGATACATGGACATCTGTCCAGAACCAGAACTATATGAGTCTGACTGCGCACTGGATCAACAGTCAGTGGAAGCTTGAAAGAAAAGTGTTGAACTTATGTTTTGTACCTAATCATGCAGGCGACACTCTTGGCAGAAAAGTAGAGGAATGCCTTCTCGAGTGGGACATTGGACAGATTTTCACAATAACTGTTGACAATGCAGCCTCCAACAATTCAGCAATTGAGTATTTGAAAACAGTTACAAAAGACTGGGATTCAACAATTTGCAATAATGAGTTCTTGCATGTGAGGTGCTCTGCCCATATTTTGAATTTGGTTGTGAGAAAAGGTTGGGAAGGTACAAATGCGTCTGTAACAAGAATTAGAACTGCTGTCCTGTTTGTGAAATCATCACCCGGAAGGCTTCTGTTGTTTAAGAGGTGTGTGCAGAAAGAGAAGATTATGAACAAGAGTCTCTTTTCGTTGGATGTCGATACAAGATGGAACTCCAGTTATCTTATGCTGGAAGCTACAATCCCATTTGAAAAAGCTTTCACAAGATTGGGTGAAGAATCTGCTGCCTTTAAATCATACTTCTCTCGAGTTGGTGGTCCTCCAGATGCCACAGATTGGTTGGAAGCTCGGAAACTGATTTCAGTTTTCAGGTTGTACTACAATGTGACCCTGAGATTCTCTGGACAGCTGTATGTCACATCAACTTCCTTTTTTCATGATTTCCTCTTGATGCACAATAAGATCGTGTCATTGATTCATGGAAAAAAGGAAGATGCTGCTCTAGGATTAATGGGAGAAAACATGCGGAGAAAATTTGATAAGTATTGGGATAATAAAGATGGGGTCAACCCGATCCTGTTTATGGCTGTTGTTCTCGATCCTCGTTATAAGCTCAAGTATGTGGACTTTTGCTTTTCCAATATCTATGATAAAGAGAAGGCAAAGAATTTCGCAAGAAAGGTAGAAGATTGTCTGGCTAAGCTATTTGAGTGGTATGCTAAAGCCGATTCAGCTGCAAGTAATACTGAGGCTCCTCATGCACCACCGATTGCCAATGTTGAAGAGTATGCAGATGATCCTAGAAGGCTGTGGGCATCCAATTTTAAGGAACATCTGCATGTCATAGAAAGTAAGGTGACAAACACAGAGCTGTCTACATATTTGTCAGAATTTTGTGAAAAGGACACAGATGAATTCGATATTCTTAGCTGGTGGAGAGGGCAGCGAAAAAAATATCCAACACTATCCAAGGTTGCAATGGATGTATTAGCTATTCCTGTTTCAACAGTTGCTTCCGAAGCTAGTTTTAGCACCGGCGGTAGAGTTATTAGTCCGCAAAGGAGCTCATTGTCGCCAAAGATGGTCGAAGCACTGATTTGTGCACAAAGTTGGTTAAGGTCATCACCCAGCAAAATTGATATTCGACAAACAATTGAAGAACTACACAAGTACGAGGAGCTTGCACAAGGTAAAGACAAGATCATAGCTCTTTGTCCTGTTTGTATTGTTATACTAGATTTCCTATTCAGAGCATTCATGTGTGAATTTTTAGAGCTTGGAGCTATGGAGTGTGGAGAGACATCAATGATGTGAGCCTATCAGGTATGCAAGCTTCCTGGCTAGCTGGTCATTGCTTAGTATGTCATGTAATGTAAGTAGAATAGAATTGTTCCCTTTAAGGCTGAGTTCTGACCATATATTCCCTTTTTTATCTTATATATCATGCATAATGTCTTGCTACAGAACCCAAATTTTTGGAATCGTCACATTTAAATGCAGCAGTTTTAATGCTTTGCTACCTTAATATATAGATTTAGTTGATACATGTTGGATGCTAACCATGTCTTTGGTTTATTAACCAGGGACAGAGAAACTGCCACACGTGTATGAAGGAAGACCAAAAAAGAAACGAGCTGCTCCAGGTGCACTGATGGTTCGCATCGAGACATCAGAATAGTCCTATTCATGGTTGCTTAAATAACATTGATGTGGTGAATTTACTGTGGTAACTTGTGCGATAAGTGACCAAGTTAGCGCTCATTTCAATGGAGACTCTTTATTATATTAATCGAGTTATAGAGTTATAATTTCTGTATATATGGTATACTTGTTGCCTGTAAATTTCCTGCCTTCGTTGCGTACATCGTTGCCTGCCTTCGTTGCGTACAGCGTTGTGTTTTTTTTTTTCTGAGAAACGCGTACAGAGTTGCCCTTCATTGCGATGGACTGGTCCCAAACCAGTCAAACCGTGTAACCAGCCCGCACCAAACCAGCCCAACATCAACTGCCTAAGCGGTCCAAACCAGTCCAACCCGGTCAAACCAGTGGGAAACGGGCTGGTTTGAGGAAACTGCTCAAACCAGCCCAAACCGGGAATGCCCAGGCTGACTCTTAGCTGAAGAATTAGCCTATTCCTCTAGTCGGCCCACGTCTACAACTCAACCAGCTACGCCATTCATCCAAGATTCGAGTCTGAAGAACGTTGGCTGTGCAGAATACCCCGTCGAAGACGCGCGCGTTGCGCTCAGTCCAGAGGCTCCGCATAACTAGCAGCAGCAACGAATTCAGCTCCTTCTGCACCTTCGCGGGCACGAACGACGAGGCCGCTGGCCACCAATCCGTGATCGTCGCCGTAGTGCTCGGCAGCAGCCGCTGCAGTCCATGCGGCCGGAGGACATTGAACCAAACCCCACGAGAGAAAGGGCACTGCATCAGCAGGTGATCAAGCGTCTCATCCCTCAGCTCGCAAAGGGGGCAGGAACCTTGGTTCGGTAGTCCTCGAGCTGTCAGCCTGTCCGCCGTCCAACATCGGCGCCGTAGCGCTAGCCACCCAAAGAACTTGAACTTGAGGGGGGCGAAGGAGCTCCACACGTTTGTCGCCGCCGGGAGCGCGGTGGATCCGGCGAACAAGCTTTGATACGCCGATCTGGTCGAGAACTGCCCGTTGACGGTAAATTTCCACACAAACTCGTCGGCCATGTCCTCGTGAAGTTGGGTGGACTGTATGAGGTTCCAGAGGGCGAAGAATTGCACCACTCCGTCGACCGTGATCTCCCCTGCAATGTCTAGCACCCAAGCGTTCTGAGGCCTTCCTTCCTGCACCGTGCGTGAGTGTGCAATCCCAGGCCTGACCAGCTCAAGAACCGCTGGTGCAATAGACGCCGCCGTGCGTCCGTGGATCCAAGGATCCTTCCAGAAGAGGACCTTGTCGCCTCTGCCCAGCTCGATGCGTACCGCCGCGTTAAACAGACCTCTGGCATCTGCGGATAGCGACAGTTCCAGCCCCTGCCATGGCTTATCAGTGCAAGTTCTCTGGAACCAAATCCACCTGGTGCGAAGGGCCGCACTCAACCATCTCAAGTTGTGGAAACCTAGTCCGCCAAGTGCCTTTGGCTGACAAACTGCAGGCCAAGCCACAAGGCAATTCCCACCTTGGACCTCATCTCTGCCGACCCACAGGAACCCCCTCCGCAGCTTGTCGATCATCTTCAGAGCCCAGGGCTCCAACTCTAGCGCCATCATCTCGCCTTCCAAATCAGTCATACATACGGTGTGGAACTCCTGGATTATGGATACATACGGTGTGGAACTCCAAAACAGTCGATCATCTTCAGAGTCACTCATTATGGATCATCATATATCTGGATTATCATGCATTTGCAATAACAGTCTTATAATTTTGGTTTTGAAATAGTACTTACTATTGTGATAACTTGGAGTTTTTTTAACGTGGTCATACATACGGTGTACACTCATTCTTGTACGTGTTCAAATTTATCCAGGTTTGCTCACCAGCTCAACTGAGGTTGCCTTGTAGGACATGCAGTTACAGTGTGGTAAGATCCTAGAATGTGATTTTGTTGATTTCATTTTACTGCGATGAAAATCATCCAATTTGACAATTATTAATCTCATCTTTGCAGTAAACAAGGATTTGAGATGCAGGAAACGATAATTTTCATGGACCATAGGTTATGCATAGTTGTTACAGAGTCTTGCTATGAACTTTGGTGGAAGCCTATCCTAATGTCATAATGCTCCTTTTCTAGTTGAATCGATTAGCATTAGCGTATATCGTTTAGTTCTGTTTCCCCAAGAAAACAAATGGTTATCTACCCGTCGAGATGACTTTTACGCAGCATCAATTATGCCTGTAAACTTTAAGTGGTTTGATACGTTGAACTTCTTTTGCTCATTTCAATATAATGCATGTCCAAATTCTCGGAGGTTGTCGTCCGGCCGTACCAGCCAACTACTGACTTGTAGAAAATGTCTCAGCTGGTAAATATAAGCAAAAATAATATTATTATTAATACCCGTGCTATTCAAAAAAAAAAAAATGTCACCAAAAGCGCTTGCTACTCGGTAGAGGATGAACGGGCACCAACTTGAGAAATGAATAGGCAAGTTTGTAATTGGGATTTTGGTACAGTTCATTGATTCAACAAGCCCACAAATCAGAGCTCAGCAAAGTTCTTTACTTATCTGAAATTTATCTCTACACGTATCACTATATCAGTAATGGACAAATCAATTTGGAAATAAAGATGAATCAGGTTTGTGCTTACGAAATCCATAGACAAAATTAAACACGATTGTTCCTTTTCGTACACATCAGATTCATCAGCAAATAGTGCAAAGTAACCGCTATCAAGATCTTCCATTTCAAGTCTGGTAGGATTATTGGCAGAAGAGTTGATTATACCTACTGTTGCGATAGTTGATAGGGTGACAGGGAAAGCTAGGGTTTACTGATAAAACTGGAGATTTATTTGGGCATGTTTGTAGTGTTTCGGCCTACAGGGATTCCAGTTGTGGAACCTGATGGGAGTACGTATTGTACCCCCAATAACAGAACAAATAAACAGTATCCATGGGTAATATGCACATTAAGGTGCAAGCAATCAGCACCCAGAACATTTTCAGGCTTCAATCCGCAGCCCAACCAGTATGCCACTTTGCCACCAATTTGTGAAACGAAAAATAGGCTATTGGCATCTTAAGGTATATATACGCATTGATGAAGTCGTCCTCACTCTGAACTTCCTTTTGTAACGGCATGACTGAACTATGCACTGTTAGTTATACATATACAGGGTCCATAATTTGCCTTCGACGATTGAACTTCCCACCTGGATATAAGAAAACAGATGTCAATGAGATTTTGCGCAAATCCTAAGATTCAAGAAATCTGAATATCGATATACTAGGTTCAGCCAAGATAGCAACACCCAGGAACATGTATTCTCAGAAAGGCAAAGCCACACCGTTGACATATCTCGCATTGATGGTAAAACACAAATGGCCAGACAGAATCTTTAATTTATTCCAATACATACTAGCATATCTTTTTCGCATGATTCCTAATTAAGAAAGCTAGCCATGATGGCCTTTCCCTAAAAATAAAGAACATAGCTTTTGCGCAACTATCAGTATTATGACATTGTTTGGTTCTGTTTTTCTAACCTACTTCTATTGTATAAAAGTTATCAAAAGCTAACCAAACGGGTTTTTGTCCACAGCAGATTTTTAAAAGCTGGCTGATTCTCCTAGTGTATTTTTCACAGCAGCTCCACCCCTGCTTTTGTTGCGGTGAAAACCAAATCCTACCAAAAATTACCCACGCTGCCACTGGTAAGTCGTACCGGTTCGTTATATTATTGTCATCCCGATCTAAATTGCGCCGAGTGCGTCGTCTTCCCCTTCCCCTCTCGGCAGGCCCCATCTACCAATTCCGCAGCCCCACCTCGCTCCTCCGGCCAGCCGGCAGGTGGCGCCGCTCTCCTCCCCCGCAGCCCAAATCCGCTGCCCTACCCGCACGGCTCTACCCCCTCCCCCAGACCTGCAGTCCGGCCACCCACCTCCACCGCTCCTTTTTCTGTCCCGACCAGGACTGCCGGTGCCGACACTTTCCGGTTAGGGAAGCGGGTCAGCCGACAACGTGGGCGTTGTGTTGGAATTAGACAAAGTTCACGTGTGAGAGAGCTAGCTACGAACAAATCGATCTAGTTGAATGCATCGGTAGTTAACCACCTTGTTTTCCATCAGGAGGCCAGCTTGTACGTCAGTACGTGAGCCCTGCCGCCGGTGTTCGTACTAGGGGCTCGAGGCTGGACGTTACTGAGAATGAATGTATTATTTATAAGTGTTCCACATTACAGAAATAAACAACAAGTACCAAAATTGTCATTCCGGCGAAGTCCAGGCAGCTCCGGCGAGGTCCTTCAAAGTTTCGGGATGGTTCTGATCATTTCTGGCAAGGTTTTGGCCATCGCCGACGAGGTCTGGCCAACTCCGGCAATATCAAAGTGGCCAGAGGCTTTCCAGCGCGACTCCGTCAAGGCCCGGCGTGACTTCCCTTATCTCCGGCGACGTTTCGGCGAGGTCCAACCAACTCCGGCGAGGGTCCGACGGCATCAAGGTGGCTGGAGGCGGTCCGGCGCGACTCTGGCAAGGTTCGGCGTGTCTTCTCCTATCTCCGGCAAGGTTTCGGCGAGGTCCGACCAACTCCGGCGATATCAAGGTGGCCGGAGGCGGACCTGCGTGGTGGACTTGCGAGGCGTGGCGAACTCTAGCTAGATATTCCGGTCGACGGCTCTCCTGTTAGGGGTATTACAGATGATTCGCATAAAATTCACGGTTTCACAGTTGTTTCGGCCAAACGACTTTAAGCTTTGTCACAGTTCTCATCTCACAGCGGGTTTTTCACAGCTCACAGTTCACAACAGCTTTTTTGGAATCCACAGCTAAACCAAACACACCCATAACCTTGCATAGTGTGGTCAAACATGAAATTTAATATTGGTATACAAGCGGCTCATGGAGTTCTTGATTTACATGTATACACATCATAAGTATCTGACATCAAGCTCTTTTTTAGCGAGAACTTGCCTACGATAGGAAGGCTAGGAGGTGGTTGTACCCCGGCGCACTAGAATTCAAACCTCAGGTTTGACACTGTTATTTCTCATTGAGGCGAATATTTTTCAGTGGGAGGCGACGTTTCCGTCGAAAGCGAGGCATCTGTGGTGATTTCGTCAATCTCAAGACTTGACCCGTCAGCTCAGTCTTTCGGAGGTGCTCATAGGGGTAGGGTGTGCGTGCGTACGTTCATAGGGGTGAGTGTCTGCGTTTGTACTGTGTTTCGCAAAAAAAAACTCTTTTAGCTGATAGAGTACTGCTGAATTCCACTGGCCTCATCAACCGAAAGAAGCATATGCACAACATTTTTCATGGTGGGGCTTTTCTACTATCTTCTTCCACGCATGAAACAGCCAACTTGACCACTGTTATTGCTAGCAAGTTATCGAAATGGCTGTTCAAGTTGGAATCATTGAAGTAAGTGATCCTTCGGTATCAGATTTTCTGCAAGCATCCGAATGACCCTTCGAAGGACCATTTTCACCTGTTCATCAACATTTGATGTCCAGTGCGAAACACGAGCCCCCATCATTAGTTCTCGGAGAACCACTCCGAAGCTGTAGACGTCAACTATTGCTGTTATTGGGGTGCTAGAGAGTAGAAACGCACTAAGGAGAGGAGATTTCGTGGGCTCCAGTCATCCTGGTCTTTTAAAAATTCCAAAACAATATTTAGAGTTTCAAAAGAAAAATCCAGGATGTACTCCACAAACGTGCAAAAAATCAATTTAAAATACTTTATATTATGGGCTACACAAAAATGACAAAAGTCTGAATCTGAATATGCATATTTTGAAATATATAAATTTATCAGATTTTGTCATTGTTGTGTAGCGCATAATACAAAGTATTTGAAGTTGATCTTGTGCATGCTTGTGGGATACATCATTGGGTACCTCTGGGATTTTTTTCAATTTTTTTGAAACTCCTAAATATTTTTATTTTTTATTTTTTTAAAGACCTGGTTCACTGGTGCTCAGGAGCATAATACACTTTGCGTCCACTCAGGAGCTATATAACCTCTAGTTCCATGGACTCGCGATACATTTTTATTGGATACCACCTCTATTCAGAAGTTTTGTAAGGCCAAAGTCAGTGATCTTTGGCTCGAAGTTCTCATGCAATAATATGCTCTCGGGATTCAGGTCACACTGGATTACCTACTCTAAGCACTCGTGATGAAGATATGCCAATCCTTTTGCAACCCCTAGAGCAATGTTAAATCTTTTGTTCCACTCAAGTAAGATATGTGAGCCCGAGTGAGGCGTATTGGCTCCCGATCTACATGTAGCTTGTTTTTTGAAAAAAAAATCATTTTTAAGTTTCAAAAATTCTGGAAAAATCTCAGACATAAATAGTGATATGATGTACAAGTGTGCAAAATTTCAACTCTAAATTCGTTGTATTGTGGCATGGACAAAAATGACAAATGAGTGGATCTGAGTGTGAACAGACGAATTTTCAACGTTCCCGGGGAGCCTGTTGAGAGTTTTAAAAACTAGAAATTTTGTCAAATTTGTCTTTTTTGTGTAGACCAAAATACTACAAATTTTGAGTTAAAACTTTGCATGCTTGTAGATATTGACACTATCTACATTTGGGATGTTTTTCACGATTTTATGAAACTAAAAAGTGTAGATTTCAATTTTTTGAAAAAACGAACTAACTGCAGCTCGAGCTCCATTTAGACTTTCCGATGTGAGCCCTTGCTACTGAAAAGATTCTTAGCCAACGAGCCATTCTCAATGTACTCTAAAACCAATATCCCGTGTGGACAATCCCCAAGCCCTCACAGGTAAATCCTTCCGATCACACTCAGTTCATGTTGGCATTCTTCTTCACCTTGGTTTATGTTTGCCGGTTTTTTCACCGCTACTACCCTCTTGTCTTTCAAGAGCCCCTTGTATACAAGACCAGATGCCCCTCTAGACGGAAGACTCGAAATGAGCCCGGATTTAAATTAACGAAGCCAACAACCGGCTAGGAGTTACAAGTGTTACAACTGGGTTGCCAGCTAAAGATACAAGCTCAAAGTACAACCAAAAGACCACAAAAGATGCGGGAAACAAGCAAACTAAATGAAGCACTAAACATAAGAAGTTCGCTTGGTCCCGTTGAAGAATCCTCATCTTCAGTTGCACGCGAGAGGCACCGAACCTGATCGAACCCAACAATCCTCCCTTGTAAACACGACGAACCATGAGAACACGCTGGATCCGTAGCAAGCAAAACTTGAGTGTCGACAGGCGAGGGGCTTCGAACGACGCCTCCAAGGAGGGATCGACGCCCAGTGGCGATGACGTCGTCTGCACAAACCAAGGTCCTGCAAAGCTTTCGCCAATTCCCCAAACCAGCAAATCCAATCGAGCTCGTACACCCGACCACCATCATGCTGGCCACTGGCAAGAGGAAACGCGACCACATTCCTGGCATGCCACCGACCCAAACCAGCCCCCCTAGGCGTCGGGGTGGCCGCCGAGAGAAAAATGTGCCGAAGAAAAATGTGTCACATCTACCTCCGACAGCCGGCCACCGCCACGAGGACGCGAAGACGAAACAGGTGCAGAGAAACCTCCCGAACTTCCAACCCGATAAAGCGCGGTGGCGCGGCCCGTACCAGGCACACCGACGACACAAACGGCAGGACCGGCGAGGATCAACACCTGCTAAATAGGGCATCAACAGGCCCGGCCAAAAACCACCAAGCCCAGATCTGGCCACCGACCTGACGGCGCCAGATCCAGCTGAACGGCACAACGACGAGCAAGCCTCTAGCAATCGGTCCCAACTGCGGCGCGCGACGGAGGGAGTTGCATCACCACCGTGGTGCCTCCAGTCCAGAACGCCCGACCCCGGTCAACCCCTCAAATCCAACCCTTTGGATCTGGCAGAGCCTCCACACCCGAGTAGGGGCAGGGCTGCTGGTGCACAGGAGCGCGGCGGAGAAGGAACCCACGGGGAAGAGCATCGCCCCCGCGACGGAACCGACCCAGGAGACGAGGCAAGGACGGACATGGCGGCAGGACGGGGACGAAGCCCCGCGCCGCGTGCTCAGGAGGAGGGGTGGGGCGGGGGGAAGCGCTAAGGTGGAGGATCCCCGCCGCCGCCGGCCGCAGCCGCCGGCAACGGCGGCGAGAGGGGGAGGAGGTTGGGGAGGTCCACCACCGGGACCTAGGGTTTCGCCCCGGTGTCGCCCAGGGGAGTTTTTCTTTCTTTTTCTTTTAGCACCAGATGCCCCTCTCCCTATCTCATCCTTGAACTTTCGAGTAGCTTTCTGCAACTCCGTGTAAGTGTATCTGCGGAAATGGTTTGTTATCATTTCATAGCCAACCTCAGCTGGCCTTTCATAATAAGTTGCAGGTATGCTCCGAGGCAGAAAAATTAGACTATATTAGATCTAATTTGATTTCGGAAAAAAAATTAGACTATATCCGTTAAATAAAACCTGAGCTAATCTATAATATTTGGTAATTCTAAACCCTAAATGTTAACCACATCCTGAGCGTGTCCTCACTCCGGTTACTGTTCGAAGGCAGCTTATCCTGACCCTCCATTTTCACCGTCCAATCACTCCTGTCCGTTGGATCCTCGTCGTTTCAGTTTTGCACTCGCTGGCGGACACACAGGGTCGATGACATGTGGGGTCTTCGCCGGCGCGGGCCCACCTGCAGCGCTGCGCCCGCGTCGCCCTCGCATTTCCGCCTCGCGAGCTAGCCAGGCGACAAAACCATCGCCTGGGTGAAACCTAGAAGCCAATCCTCGCGCGTCTCTCCTGCCCCAATCCCCTCCCGCATCTCCTCCTCCGCCTCATCGTCTCGCGCCGCCGCCGCCACTCCCGTGGCCCTCGGCTGCTGGACGCCATGGGAGGAGCAGCGGCGGCGGCGGCGGCGGAGGCTGGCCCCGGCAGCAGCGAGCAGCGGCGGCTGCTGGACGCGGTGGTGGCCGCTGGACGACATGGGAGGAGGAGCAGCGAGGTGGGAGACCAAGACGGAGCTCGCGTCGCGGTAGAGTGTCGCCGGCATGCCGACCTGCCGGCCGCTCGACGAGAATACTGCCCCTACCCCTGACCGTAAGCTCTCTCTCCCTTTTCCCAAATCAAGAAACCCCGACTCCACTCAACCCAGCATTCCGGCCATGAAATTTTGGGATCTTGCTCTGATTTGAGGGTGGTAGTGCGATTTCGTGAATCTGGTTTTCGTGGCATATGGGGTGAGATTCGGGGCTCCCTCTCTCTGGCTTCTAATATGGAGTTCCTCTTTCCCAAATTAGTTACGTGAGGTCAATCATCCCCGCATCTGGAGGAACCGGTCGGCAGACGGAGCTGATGTGGGCCGAGGGCGAGATGGAGGAGAAGGCAGGACGGAGCGTCCTCCACTGCCAGCAGCACGCCCATCCTCTATGTTTTGGTGAGTCCCGATCCCCTCTCTTTCTCGTTTGCTTGCTCAGGTTAGGATTTGAGGAGGACGGCCATGGAGGAGCTGGAAGTGCCTCTCCCCATGCTGAAGCTCTCTGGACCAGAGAGTTTGGGAGGACGATGTCCACGAGCTGTGCACTTTGTTCTTCATTCTATTTTGACTTTGTATCCCGTTTGATTTGGTAAAGGTCGTTGTATGATTGGCAGGAAGTGAGATCCAAGGGAAGATGTTGGTTTTGCACAGGCTTGGCTCTAGCCCCCCGACCACTTGATTTGGTGAAGTTCATTTCCTCCTCTCTCTCTTCCACTATACTCTTTTAATTTAATCCCAGGTTGTAGGTGAAGATTGATCTATTCAATAGCTCTGAAAAGTAATCTACACAATAGCGTATTTGGTCATTTATCTGAAAAGTCTATCCCTCCAATGATCTGGCCTAAAACAGGAGATATTGATGTATTTCTTGTTGTGGGCATCTTATTCTTCTCCCTATGTTATTCTCAGCGTCGAAACCATTGTTCCTCACATCATGCTTATTTCTTATATTGCTAGATTTTCGGTACTGCCGGTCTGTCAGGTCGTATCCACTACCTCCCTCCCCGTCGATGGAGCTCGTGTTGTCTTGGACTACCGGTGGAGCAGCTGATGGACGACGGTCGCGCCGAGCAACAAGCAGCAGGTATGAGCTCGTGTTGTCTTGGACTACCGGTGGAGCAGCTGGTCGTAGCCTATGACTTTTGTTGGGAAAGATGGAGCGCAGCTGGTTCAAGAGCTATCCTAAGAAGCCCCTGGCTCCTCTCATTTTCTTTTACCTGCAGGGACGGGAATCGATTGGCGGCGGCCGATACCGAGGCTGCGAGCACAGGCGACAAAGACGAAGGCGACTACCGGAGGCCGCCGAATCTGTTCTGCAATTTCTCCACTCGAGGTATGGCAAACGTTTCGAAACCCTAGATTAGTTTAGCCTCCATTCCTTCCGTCCATAACAGATTTGATTTAGAAATTACAATATTTGGGAATGTGTAGATGGAGGATTTGCACAGGTTGGTTGGTGCGCCAGAGATGAGGACCATCCATGCCCAGATTTGATTCAGAAATATATGTGTGCTTGGCTGTCAGGTTCGGTTCCTGTTTTTTTGTGCATGATATAAGTTTCAGGTTCCCTATATGTTTGCTGGCTTCAGCTTCAAGTATGTGTGTGCTGGCTATCAATCTGTGCTAGCTTCAAGTTCAAATATAATTGTTCTATGCACTTCGTACCTCCTTATCAAAGCATAAGAAAATACGTTGCCATTCGTACTGCTGCATATTTTTATCAACCTGTTGCTCACATGGTGTTTATTTCTTATACTGCTAGATTATCAGTACTGACGGTTTGTCAGGTCGTATCCACTGCCTCCCTCCCCGTCAAGCACCACCAAGGCAGCAAGGTGATTCTCCACATTTGCTCTCCTCTGTTTATGTCTAAAGATTTGTTTCTTGGTAAGATGAAGAACAACTGTTTATAGGCTGACTGGGTGGAGCATTAATTGGTTGTAGCTGTTTGAATTTTTGGATTGTTGTAAGATGTCATGCTTTTCTTTGATAATTGGTAATTCTTGTCCATTTTAATTGTTGTAATATGCCATGCTTCTGACAATCCACCTGCACTCTAGGTCTTCTAACCAAGCTCTCTTCAATCATCGACTGACGGTGTCCGGTGGAGCTGGAGTGGAGCGGCGGGTCTGCTGCTAGGAAAGACGACCACCCCCAGCCACAGGGCAAACCGAGTGTCACCTTTCCCCGCTGTCACCTCCGGTTCAGTAAGGCGCATGATCTTCCTTCTCTACGATATGTTCTAATCAGGTGAGGATATGTCCTCGTTAACTAAGAAGGCATCTGCTCCTGCAATTTTTGCTTTGCACATATTTAAGTTCTGCATAAGAGTGTTTTTCATGATATATTTTCTAATGAAATCTGCATATGTGGTTCCTTTTCATTTTTACATAAAAGTAGTTACTTATGTTCGGTACCAGAAATAGACTAAATGGCTAAATTTGTTCTCATGGAGTGATAATTTATATGCTTTGTTGCTCGAATAAAGTGCAACTAAGATGGTCTTTTAGGTGGTCTGGAACTTTATCGTCAAGAAGGTTCAATCCTGAAGAAATCCAAATTTATTCCCCAGTAAACAAAAATCCAAAGATAATATTTTCCTCAAATTATGTGATTCTGCTCTTCAGGCTGCGGGCACGGTGGCAAACTTAAGGTGGCCTGAGTGTCGTGGGATACCAGACTTAATGTTTTGAGAGTGTAGAACATGTTTTAGAATTTTGTATAAATAGCTCTTATGTATGTTGCTAATCAATGAATTTTCCGTCTTAAAGAAAGAAGGATCAGGCATAGACTTGATTTATACCTTAGTACTGCAGTATAGTCTACTGATTATTATGAGTTTTTCTTCTCTCCATACTTTAATGCTACAGTTTACAACTTGATGACACTAATCCTCTATTTCTTCTCAAGGTTCCTGTTGCTATTTCAGTCCTTTTAGTTTGCATTGTTATTCTGGAGCAAAACGCTGATTGTCGCTCTGTTTGTTGCATTTCATTGAGGGTTTGATTTTATCTGTTCGATCTCTCCTCAATTTTGTCGCCCTGAACTAAAATCCCTAGAAGGAAATTTCTCTTTCTGGGTTTGATCTATTTAATTTGTGCTCACCCTTCTGGATTCAGTGCAGTGAGGTGCAAACAACAATTCAGAAGGAAATTCCCTGCATAAGAGGATGTAGAGCTTGGAGCTTAAGCCACGCCTTGCTTCTACCTGATGACAGTGATGAGCCGAGGTGAGCAGCCGCCAGCCCTTTTCCACCATTTTGTTGACAAAATCTAAGCCCGAGAGATTGGTCCGTTTGCCATGTTTGCGAAATAGCTAACCAGCTCATCGTCTTTCCTGTGCAGTTGCCGAGGATGTGGCGGTGTCGATGGTTCTCCACAAAAGTTTCAAAGCCCGTGACTCTTCGCAACAATATGTATGCTTCTCCATTCTTGAGCCTATCTTAGTTGTTTGATTAATTGGATAGAAATTTATGACTGCAGTTATGATAAGTTGATACAATGTGTCCATCACATGTTTGTTAAAATTCTTCCGTACGATGTGCTGCCAGGTCTTATTATTTAGAAAGGTTTTGGTTGTACAAATGTCTACAAAGATATTTTTGGGTTTAACCGCTAACATGATTTATATATGAAAATTCTGGGCATTGATCAAGATTGTACTACTAAAATTGAATATTTGATGATTTTTGGGTCATGCAATGACTTCTGGATACTATCTTTTCTTCTCAAATGTCATCTGCTAACATAATTGATATAGCAAATGTACTGACTAACTTCAAACAGGCCTGAAGTCTTATCCTTTTCGTTGCATTCTATGTACCTAATAGTTTTGTGCTCCATCGACTACAGGCAACATGGTTCTTGCTTTATCTCGGTTGACCTTGGCACTGAATTGACATCTGACAAGGTTTGCTCTCTAAATGGCTTCTGGCAATAATATGTGGTATTATGTGGATAATATTTTTACTCCTCGCTGCCCACGTCTCACTTGTTCAGGTAGTTGTCCTTTCATTGCCTCGCTTCTTCATATTCTGTAGTTCAGTTAATAACAAAGCTGCGGAATGGAAAATAGATTTCTGTAGTTTGTGGTGAGCTACATAAAAGTAAAACAAATGGCTTGATTCTGTAGAATTGATGCGGATGGTTGAGCAGTAATAGAGGTTTTTTGAGTCCTAGGTGAACTCTCAGACTTTTTATTTGTCATTTACATGAAGTGGATTATTGCGTGATTTGATTTTGGATAGCATGGTCTGGTGTTGCTAATCCAAAGAACTCTGTTTTGGGTTGGTGATTCCTGTGAACTCTGTATTGCAGCTAGCACGATGAACTCTGCATGCCTTGTCTTTCTTTCCAGATGTGTTCCCTCATTGCTCTCGTTCATGCCTGTTGCAGGTCAATAGGGTTGCTCCCGTAAGGTGCTGGAGGACCCTGTGCACTGTAGTATATGGCATCATGTATGAGGTGCCTTGGACTAAAGTATTTCTTCTGACCTTGCCCATTCTTGTGTTAACACATTGCTTCTAGCAGGTTTGTCAAATTCTCCTTGTATTTTTGATAATGTCTACAATTTTTTTTGCAATAGATCTGCAGTTATAGCTGGATGTGTATTGGCTAATTTTTAATTTTCTGGTCATCTACTCCATATATGCATATTTGGAGTTCTGAATTGATCTGGCCAGTCTGTTATTCAGATCGTTACAATTGTTAATGATGATTTGCTGCTGCTTTTTGCAGCTTTGACATGGTTTTGAGCAAGGAGAAGAGTCACACGAAGACGATTTAGAGGAGGGACGCGGCCAATAGTTGGTAATACTGGTGCGTTGGAGGATGGTGAATTTGCCATCTATAATTTTTATTTAGTTTAGTTTCAAACTGAAAATGGTAGACTAATTGTTGGTTCTTCACAATTTACTCTCATTTCTCATCTTTATAATTTGGTATAATTAAGGGATATCACTGCCCTCTTACATTCTCTTCCAATAATACTCAACCTGAAATTTATGTATTCCTTTCTGCTGCCAGCTTGACCTATGTCTCATTTCAGATATGAGATATGCGTAAATACTCATTATACCTGCTATGCATACAACGTGGTGAGTAGTTGTACAGAGACATTTTTTATCTTAAGCATTCTGAGTAGGTTTCTCACCAGATCAAGCACTCACGGAGAATGGTGGTAGTTGTACAATGACATTTTTTATGATAGGCAGCACATTTCTTTGTAGCACAGCATGTTGCCCCTAGGATTAATTAATGTGATGACTGACTGGAAGAATTTAATTTTTATTCATCTGATTCCTCCCCTCTCTAATTTAAATTTTTTTTTGCACCTAGGGTTTGGTCTCCAGGACCTATTTAGAATCTGAACCATAGTGCGTGGATGCCCTGCCCTTCGCTATGGCGTCGTGGAGGCTGGAGGACATGGTGGTGATGCTGGACCTGGTGGTCATGATCATAAGCGAGTAGGAGAAGAGGTCTGTCTGTGCGGTCGTGTGGCGTTCCAAACCTCTCTAAATCTGCTGCTTCTCCTTGTATAATTTTTGTTGTGGACCAACCACTGGAATTTATTACTGTATGCACTTCTTATCCACTATATGAAGGAATACTTTGCTGAAAAATTTGCATTATTGTCTCCAATTCACGATTCACACCTTTGTTTTGTTTTGCTTGTTTGAACTGCTTGCAATATGTATGGTAGATTTATTTATGTTCAACTCTGTTGTAGATAGCAACGGAAAACAATAAATTGGGGTTTTTCTTTCTTGTTAAGTTAGTATGATTGTCTTCTTCGGCCCTTCTTAAACTTCAGAGTCACACTATTTGTTCCTCCACTTCATGGCATGTCCACATGGGCATTCTTTCTCTGAATTTTACAGTTCATCCGGGGTGGTCTACTACGAGTTTTACTCACTGCCTGAATTGATTTCTGATACTTCCGTCTTTTTTCTTGTAGGAGGGTGGCTTGGTTCGTGCTCAGTTTGTGTACGCCACTCGCCACTCCAGCAGCGGCACTCCTCCCATTGTCATCAGCGGCATGTGGCCTTGTGCATATACCGGCGACTCGGTATGACCGCGAGTCTTGTGACTGCGATAACTGCTTCTGTTTTTATGTTGCTTCCTTCCTCTTCCTTGCTTCTGTTTGATGGGTGTGCTTTCTCTTGCTTGCCCGCAGGAAAAGATGTGTACAATGGTGGTTCCATGGTGTTCCGGTTTTGACCTTTTTTCCCAGCTTGCTGACCCTCTGTTCAAGCTGTTGTGCATGCCGCTGCAGCTGACGTTGTAGAGAAGGAACCTGAGATCGTCACCTCTGAGACCAAAAGGTTCTGCTTGCCCAACATCAATTTTTTCAGATGTCGGAAATTCTTCCGATGATGATTGGTAGCCATTATAGATTGTTCTGCTTGCCCAACACCTCTAACACTATTGTTCCATTAATTGACAATTTGATGGCCTGCTTTATAGATTGCTAATTAAAATGTAGCGCATTCTTCTACTGTGACACATATCTTTCTAAAATGTTTAAATAGATAGCACAATGCATTTTTGTATTATTTTAACTTAAACAGTATTCCTCCTTTTTTTGTCAGCCCGGATAAATAAAGGGAAGTTTGTACTGTTGTTAAAAAATTCAGAAATGGGACACATAATATATCATTTCTTACAATTCTGATTATCTGTATCTTGGATGCAGTTTAGGTATTTGAAAGCTGAGGTGTGAAGAGATGTACCACCGGCAGTATGCAGAAAAGAGATAGAGAAGTATATAACCTGAAGTGTGAAGATAGTGTGTTAGTTGTGTTATGGTCACTGCTTTTGAACCTTTAATTCTACAAATGATTGTCTCCTTGCATGATTGTACTTGCGCAGCAGGATATCTATACATTAAACTCCAAGTACTTGCACTATTCTGTCATACAACAACATATGTGGGCAAGCTTATGGCTCAAAATCCGATCTGAATCAGTCACTGCGCCAGGGGCGCAACGGGTCATCTAGTAATCCTTAAAAGTGAGTGATCGGCTCTCAAGAGACCGTAGGCATTTCATTTCCATCCCGGTGGAGGCATGCAGCTTCACGGGCCCGTGTCAGTTGTTCGGCCCAGCAGGTCCATTCCCTACACCTCCACGCCGCCGCGTCTCCACTCCACAACTCCATTGCGCCATGGCCGGCAGCGTCGACCAAGTCCTGGGCTGCTTCCCCGGCGGAGATGCCATCGCCAGGTGCTGGGACACCTCCCTCTCCTTCTCTGCCGCCGCCGCGGGCTACGACGGAGAGGACCGCATCAGCGCCCTCGGCGACCACATCCTGCGCGACATCGTCTCCCGCCTCCCCGTCAAGGACGCCGCCCGCACCGCCGCGCTCGCCTCCCGCTGGCGCCACATCTGGCGCTCCACCCCGCTCGTCCTCTACGACTCCCACCTCCTCCTCCCAGCCCGGGACCGCGTCGCCGCCGCCGTCGGCCGCGTCCTCGCCGACCACCCAGGCCCCTTCCGCGTCGTCAGCATCTCCTCCTGCGACTTCGCGTCCCGCGAACCGGAGCTCCTGGCCGAGTGCACACGCCTCCTCGCCGCCAAGGGCGTCAATGACCTCGTCCTAGTCAACGACCCCGCCGACTACGAGCACCTCCCCGCCGTCCCTGCCGACGTCCTCCGCTGCGCCTCGCTCCGGCGCCTCTTCCTGGGGTTCTGGAGGTTCCCCGACTCCGCCGCCGGCCCACCCGCACACAGATTCCCGCACCTACTGGAGCTGACCGTGTTCGGCACCGACATGGCCGGCCGCGACCTCGACCACCTGCTCACCTCCAGCCCCGCTCTGGGCACCCTTGCCCTCGTCCTCAGCAGAACCTGCGAGCGTGTCCTCCTCCGCAGCCCAAGACTCAAATGCGTGCTGCTCTGGAATTGCTTCACCGAGGAGGTCATCGTCTGCATGGATTCCCCGCTCCTGGAGCGGCTCATCCTGTGGAAGACTGTTTCCGGTGAAGACAACGAGGGCACTGTGAGGGTCAAGATTGATGGTGCGCCGAAGCTGCGGTTGCTCGGCTACTTGGATCCCAGAGTTCATCAGCTGGAGATTGGCGAGAATGTCATCAAGGTACGACCTTTCCATGCATCCCACTCTGAAGTTGCGGTAATGACATTCCATTTGCTCATCCACATTTTGAAATGATACAAGGACCATGGCCTCTTCATTATGCGATGCACATAGCCAAACATCTCTCTCCATATGTGTAAGTGGTTCATGATCGTGTGCGTGATCATTGAACAAGTAGGTGCTGCTGATCATGTGCCAACCAAGTATGATCTCTGATCTTTCTGTTGTCGTAGCCTGACACAGAGGTGAGCCCAAGCACGGTGGTTCCGAGCGTCAAGATATTAGCCTTAAAGGTGAACTTTGGTGTCTTGGAGGAAGTCAAGATGCTGGCCAACATCCTGAGATGCTTTCCCAATGTTGACAAGCTGCACATCGAGGTGGCATTTCAGTTCCAGCACATTCAGTCAGTCAGTCGATTGAGATTCGTATCTTCAATTGTTTTCCATTCGATCAGGTGACTGAACTAGTGCTCACTGCTGTGATTTCGCGGTCTGTCCAAGCCGCAAATGAACCCACTGGAATGCACAATGCCGAGTTCTGGCGAGTGCTCTGTCCCATCGAAAGCCTGAAGTCCCGCGTCAAGAAGCTATTCATCCATGAGTTCCGCGGGGAGCAAAGCGAAATGGAATTCCTCAAGTTCGTTGCCAGGAGTGCCGAGAAAGTGCGGGCTCTGCTTGTTGGGGTCACCAAAGAGATATTTGCTTCGGGGGATAAGGTGAACAAGGTGATAAACAAAGTGGCGGTCCTGTCGCGTGGAGCATGGAACTGCGACGAATGCAACGTGTTTGTCGTGAGGCCTAAAGTGGTGAACGGTTGGAGTTTCCACAGAGCGTCCGATCTCTCCGTTAAGGACCCTTTCCACTGATGCACCTGAAGCTGGGTTTATACTAGTTGATCCTAGCCTGATGAGGTATCCTGTATGTATGTACTCTTTCTATGCGCGCTGGACACTTCTTCAGTTTGTAGGCATGGATGTTCTTACGAAAGGGTTGGTTTCAGACTTTCAGGTAGCATGAGTAGCTGCAAGTGCTGCTAAACGTATTAGCAGAAACTGAGGTTTTATCGTGTTATATGCTGTGCGCGATCAACATTGATCTGTGCGCTTATCGATTCTGCTAGAAGTTGAGGACATGCAATCAGTCACATTTTGAAACATCATAATTGCCTACCATCCCATTGTTATTTCGCTGTAATGCTCCTTTTATTTTCTGTTCCATTCGGCTGTACACAGCATTGTATTTGAATGGCATTCACCTTTGCCAATTCAGTTATCATCTAAAAGTGGACTTGTAATATAAGGATAATGATATGGATTATGTGCCACATATCATCATGGGATGAGTTGAAGAAATCACTGCAACACGGTCATCTTCAAAAACGGCTTGCTTTTTCCGCCTTGACTCTCTAACCTTTTGCTTCTCAGATGATTGTATCCAATGCTAGTTCGGTTGTTGAATTATCTCGTGCATCACTGTTAGGAGTAGGACTAGATCGGGGAGGACTGGAAGCTGTTCCTCAACACGCTGTTCTGGAACCTCAACTACTGGGACAGCGTGATCACGATGGCCGGCGAGGTGGTCGACTGGCCCGGAATAACGTTCCCAAATTTCTGTGTGGGGAAATAATTCACCAAGTTTTGATGGTGAGGCTCTATAGAGAATCGATAAGAACATACATAAGCTGTCATCACACTTCTTTCTCTTGTCGCTGCAATCGAAGATCGGATGCAGGTGGCCACCGAAGCGGCAGCAGGCGTTGACTACCGTAGGGTCTCCACAAGTACCCCTGCCATTTTTTTTCAGAAACCGTGATCTAACTACTCTGACATAGGTTCGCAGTTGCTCTGAACGATGGCGCCAAGGAATATGGAGATGGTGATTTAATTGTAGCTATTAAATCAGCTTGTGAAAAAACATACAACTGGGAACCTTACTGTTGATGTCATATTTGAAACTCCTAGCTTTGGAAGCACACTGAACCTCCAGATTTATTAGTAAATAAAGATTACTTTGTTGGGCGCATATAATTTTGTTATACTTAACTCTCACTAAAAGTGTGAATGTGTCTGTTTATTTGTGATTCATGCTTATGTACAGGTCATATACGCACAGATTACCTTAATATAACCTTTCCATCACCAACGCTAATTGAAAATGCTACAACAAGTTAATTACGCCATACAGGTGAATTCCGTAAAGGACTTTGATTATGGGAACTTTAGTTTCACTTATATAATAAAGAGATAATACCTATTGATGCTTGATTGGAATGTCGCTCAAAGGTGGCATCGCATGTAACTGAGAGTTTCAGCATGAACACCGAGTACGGGATATACAAGAATGACACTAAGTTTGACATTAAAACGTCAAAGTCGGCTTCATGATTCGGATCGAATATCTCTGTAACTTTATTTGCATGTCTTCTTATGCATTTCTGTACCCGTAACATTAAGTGCCCTAAAATTGTGAACAAATGTACCCCATCTTGATTGAGGCATGTGTAATTCGAACTTCTGAAAAAAATGGGTATCTAAATTATCCGTATTGTCTAAATTATTTTATATTTAATTCATTAAATGGCGTGACAACACGCGTTTTCATGTTCTACTTAATATAAAAGTCTGCACGAACATAATTTTAAGAACCAGTCGTGACATTTTTTTGAAGCGCAGTGCAGTAGGGGAAATCCCCTACTGCTCCATTTTCCATTTTCTATTGCCAGATCACATATTTACATGGTACATGTACATCAGTTATTCATAGTGTGTTCAGCCATGATTGCATCCCATCTTTAAGACTAGGTTTAGCTCTATGCATAGATAAGGTTAGAAAGGATTTAAATCTAACTACACATCTGTCCACAGATGGCTCAATTCCACGGAAAAATATCATCATTTCTTTGCTCCCAGATACTCCAACATCCAGTGATCATTATTTCCATCAAGAAGTTAACGGAATATCTTGTCTTTGCTTCCTGGATCATCTCATTTATGCCATAATCAGTATTCCATTCAAAGCCCAGAGCCCACCAAAAACTCTGGCTGAAGCTGCATTCGAAGAATAAATGATGAAGTGTTTCTTCTGGGCAAGTATCACACAACACACAATCCATGAATTCAACATGAATTTTTTCTTCTTCATCATTTCTTTGGTGTTTAGCCTATCATATATGAGGAGCCAAGCAAAGAACTTGTGCCTTGGTAAGCTGTAGGTTTTCCATATATCAGAATTGCCTGGAGAGGTTGATGTTCTCCCATAATTGCTCTATATATTTTCCTTGTAGAGTATCTTGCGTCAGATCCAGGTAAATTCACTTGTCATGTTCTTCATTCAGTTGAATAGACATTAATTCCTCTCTAAGTTCCAGAAGTTGTTCATGGGCAATAGCTGAAAGGGGTAGCTGAAACATGTTGTATATGTCTTCATTCAAGTCATTCCAGGCCTTCCGAAGAGATATATTTTCATTTGAAGCGAATGAGAACAAGTGAGGATATTTATCTTCCCTTACTGAATCTCCCCAGTTGTCCTTCCATAGAAGAATAGTTTTACCATCTTTTGGAGAGCAAATGGTTAGTTCCCTGTATTGATCAAAGAGAGCCATAGAATCCTTCCACCAAAAGGAGCCCTTTCTATTAGATGCATGTGGGATCACATTATTTCTGTAATGGGCATTCCATATAAGTTTAACCCAGGGTATATCCATCCTGTTGTAGAATTTGTGTAAGTTTTTCATCAGCAATGCTTTGTTCTGTATTCTGAGATTCAGAACACCGAGTCCACCTTGTTCTTTTGGCCTTCACACTAGCTCCCATTTAGCAAGACATTTACCATGCTTTTCAATATCTTTCCCTGCCCAAAGGAATTGTCTGCCACTTTTCTCGAAGTGAATAAATATAGTAATTGGAATCTTTAGTGAGCACATCGCAAACATTGGCATTGACTGAATCAGTGAGTTGAGAAGAGTAAGTCTTCCTGTGTATGTCAACAAACTGTTAATCCCTGGTAGTCTTTTATCAAGTCTTGAAACCATGGGCATTAGATCAGCAACACTAGGTCTAGTTGTCCCCAAAGGGAGTCCTAGATAAGTAAATGGAAGGCTTTCCACTTTACATCCAAAAATGTTTGCAAGATTTGTGGCTTCAGCATTATCAACATTGATAGGTACTAAAGATGTCTTCTGATAATTAACCTGTAATCCCGTAGAAGCACTGAAGTAAGCCAATAAGCTTTTGAGATGGATCAACTGTGTAGGATATGCGGGCATGATCATTATAGTATCATCAGCATACTGTGCAATTGGATATTTTTGTCCAAAATCGTTCAAGATGGGTAGACTAAGCATTCCCCTTTGCCATGCATCATTAAAAACACTTTGCAGGAGATCAGCAGTGTTAAGGATGCACAGAACGAAAAGACAAAAAAAGAAAATTAAAGAAAAGAGACCCCACCCCCACCCCCCCAAACAAAGATGTAGAATGCCAAAGTCAGTCACATATTTCCCATTCCATGTTTATTGGCATGAAACCCCGTACATTCTAGAGTCTAGACCGTACATGTTTTTGCAGGGTACAATCTAGACCTTACTTGTCCTCCGTAACTTTGACTAGGGTACCACGAATATGTTCTTCGCTTCATTGGAATGATTAACTTGACTCTTTTTTTTCTTTGAGAAAGGTTAACATAGAGTATCTCCACCGGCGGCCCCCAAAGCATCCCCAAAGGCTCAATGGGGTATCGGGCAGCAAATTTCGCCCCACCGGCACCCCCAGCGGTCTGGCCCGACCCAAATTCTGTTCGGCACCCACGACTAGGCCCCCAACTTTGGAGGCCCTCTCGGGGGTGCCGGACTATGGCCGGTCAAGCGCCCCAACAGGTGGAGCCCGCCTGCCAGCGACAGATATCGGGCGACCGTGTTTATTATGACGCTGCAGAGATGGCCGTTTCTTTCTATTAATGCCGCGCATTCACGGGAGGCGAAGTGACGAGACGGCGGCAGCACGTGTCGCATTTACGCCGGAATGGTTCCCCTGCCGGGAGCAGAGCGAAGCGACGCGTCAAGCCGTGTCGTCCACGTAGTGATGTCACAGCGGCTTCGCCAGGCGGCGCCCTGAACACGCGTCAATGCGGGCCACCCAACCCTGCTCCTCTGGCTGCCTTGAAAACGCCGCGCACCGCGCCTCTCCTCTCCCAACATAGTGATGACCAAAGCAATATCCAAGTCATCATATATATTAAAAGAAGAAGTTGAAGTGCAAGTTCAAGAGAAGCATCTCGAAGAAATACTATGCTTGAAGCTTGTCACCCTTTTGGAGATATTGGTCAAGTGAAGATGTGCCTTATAGAGGCTCTCCCATATTGGTGTATGGGGAGCGATATGTGAGTCTTCACCAAGCAAAGCGCAATCAAGAAAGGTGGTCCACTTGAAGAGATCAAGATCGTCATCATCTAGCTCAAGTGGAATGCGCAAGGCAAAGGTATGATCTTGATAGGGTTTCTATTTTACCGGTCTCATGGTGTTAGTGGGAGACCGGGTTATAAGATAGACGGCGTACTATCAAGAGGGGCTCTCAAGTGAGTAACTTGATCGCATCTTTGTGGAGAGCTCAAAACTTTGCATACTTGGCATCATCATCTTTCTTGGTTCTTATTTGGTTTTTCTCCCAGTTGGGGTTTGGTGCTTGTCGTGATCTTCATGACAAGCCCAAGTTCTTTGAAAACGGATTTTGGTTTGAAAACTTGTTGCGTTTTCATGTTGGAAATATTATCGGTTTATCCGTGAGGAAAGTTCCACACCTTCCCATGTGTGTCAACTTAACTCTATTTATGGTTCTTAATATTTCCACTTTTTGTAGGAAAACAAGAAAGTTATTGCATTTCAGGTTTGTTGAGTGGTTGCAGGAAATCCAGGCCGAAGTTTCCGATGCCCCTAGACCGGTGAAAGGTCGACTAGAAGGGGGGTGATTAGGCGACTACCAAATTTTAATCTTTTTCCTTTTTAATTAGGGCTAGAGCAAGTATAACAAAGGTTGACTAGATGTGCACTAGATGAATACAACCTATGTGATACAAGCAAGATATAAAGCGTAGCGGAAGCAACAAGTAAAGGATAGAAGTAACCGCAAAGTAGAGACACAGAGATGATTCCCGTAGTTCCTTCCCAAGGGAAGTACGTCTACGTTGGAGGAGTGTGGAGCCACCTAGGCACTCCAAAAGCACTGATGTGCTCACTCTATTCTCCGTGAGCTTTGCCGGTTAAGGCGTAGCTCTTCCACTATGAGGTCACCTTCGAGGCGTTGACCAAGCCGTACACAAAGGTCGGGGAACTCCACAATGAGTTGGAGCCTCCCAACAATGTCTCGGAGCGCCTTGCAAACAAGTTGAGGCTTCCGAAACCCACAAAGCCTCCTAGGGTTACAAGCAACCCAAGGAGGAACAAGAACCACAAAGGGGATGAATGTATTTAAAATTCCTTCGGTGGAGATGTAGATCTAGACCTCCTCCTTCACTCTTTTAAGAAACAAGGCGATTGGTTGGTTGGAGTGGGAGATCTAGGAAGTTAAAGTCAGTAGTAATGGAGGAGAGAGAATGTAAATCGCAGCTTCTTCTTGGGGAGAAGAAGCCTTTATATAGGGCCCCTCAAAATTGAACCGTTATGTGCAGGAAAACCTGCACGGCGGTACTACCGCTGCGCCCAGCGATACTACCGCTGCGTGTATACCAGCGGTACCCGGTGTTGCACCGCTTCCCAGCAACAGCGGTACCGCAAGGGGTACCGTTGCCACCAGGTGGCGGTACTACCGCCGGCGCGGCCGGTACTATCGCTGGATTTAAAGAATTAATTCCAGCGGTACTACTAGGCCACTACCGCCTGGGTACCGTAGGCATACCTGAGGCTTCAAACTTCCTAGAGGTACCTCTGGCGGTAGCTCCAGCGGTACTACCGCCGCCTGATGGCAGCGGTACCAGCCGCGGTACTACCGCCACAGGGAGTCCAACTGGGCATTGCAGTAGTTCAGCTCCAGGAGGAGCGGTACTACCGTTGCACCCAGCGGTACTACCGCCAGGAGAGAAGCAGCCTGATGCTGATTCAGATTTTGAGGTTTCCTCTCTTCATCTTCGGACTAAGTGTTTGATCTATGAAAACCTGCACAACTCAGCAACACTGTTAGTCATGTTAATGTGTTGTCATTAAGCTCCAAAACAGATTAGGAGCAAGCATGCTCTTTCAATCTCCCCCTTTTTGGTGTTTGATGACAACACACTAACAAATGGTTCACAAAATGTAGGCAGGGTCCCCCTATCAATATGCATCATTTAAATTTTGCTTTTGAATGCAACGTGCATATTCCATAGGATCAATGCTCCCCCTAGATTTTGTAAACCAAGCAAGTTAACAAATAAAACAATAACGTACGACTTGCAAGGGCATGGTGAGACAAGAAAATAAAAGTTATTGCAACACCAAGTCTTGAATTTAAACACGAGGTTCCACATGTCTCACACCATGCGATAGAGTTCAACTAAGCCAAAGTTAGAAAAGATAGGCACAAGCGAAAGAGATCAAAGAAAGAAACGAGCTTGTGCCCAACCCATGCAACTCCCCGTATAGCCTACTAGAACACTCTCCCCCTTTGGCATCAAGACACCAAAAAGGAAGAGGCGATGCTAACGTCCCATGTGGAGGTCACTCGTCAGCTGAGGTAGAGGCACATGGGGTCTTCCTCCTCGTCATCATCCTCATCATCATCGGCATCAATATTGGGGTTGGAGGTGGAAGTACCAGCGGTGCGAGTCCAAGGCTCATGTGAGGCGGCATCATCTTGAAGATTCGGGTCAACCCATGAGCGGTGAGGCTCGCGCCATTCTTCATAAGCGGTGATCCTATCTTCCGACCCGGGAACCACGGGGACACCCAAGTGCTCAAAGCGCTTCCTAGTGAGTTGACGGTCAAGCTTGCTCCTCTCATGTGCCTTGTAGGCCCTCCTATCCATGTCATCTTGATGGCAAAAGATCGTGAGGAGAGATCGGAGATCCATTTCTTGAAGCCTTTATCTTGGGCTTGGGGAGCAACAATAAACTCCGGATCATTGGGGTTATCCTCGGAGCCACTTCCCTCATCGTTCATTTGGAGTTCCTTAACCGGGTGCTCCACATAGTCATCCTTGTCATTTATCCTATCCATATCATGATGGTGGTGAGCCCAAGCGGCAAAGATGAGCTTTTGCACAAGAGCACCAAAGATAGGAGGCCTTTTGTCATAACCACCGCATACATCTCATTCCAAATGATGTCCATCACATCTAACTTCTTCCCTTGCCAACCATTTGAGAGGACACAACCATGATGTCAATGATTCTTCCATGAATTTGATCAAAGTTACCCACACGAGGGCAATAGTGTTGCGGAAGATCCTATGCATGATATCCCAAAGCTTCAACAAGTGCTTTTGCAACCCTACAACACCACGTCCCCGGATATAGAGGTCAAGAAGCGCGGAGGGCTTCATGGGCTTGGCATTGTAGGAGATGCGGAAGAATTGCTCGTCGGTGATATTGCTAAGCACAAAACCATTGTCAACCAACTTCAAAATGGAGGCAAAATCTGACCATGTAGCCTCAAGAACCTCACTCTTGGTCATCCACTTGATCCGTCTTGGCTCATCATTGAAAAAGTGCAAGGTGGAGAAGAATTGAGCCACAAGCGGAATGCTATAGTCTTGTTGAATGTTGATGTACTCAAAGATGCCAAACTCTTTGCAAACCTCAATGGCCTCGCCAAAGTATTCGGGATTGTTGACCATGTATTGGGTGTCAATGCAAAACTGCTCCACAACCTTAGTCTTGTGCTTGGGAAGTACCTCGTAGTAGATCTTCTCTTGGAAGATGTTGTGGAAGGCACGGTTGGAATACCTAGGGTCCCTTGGAGTATCATACGGGTTCGCCCTTCTAGCAACAACAAACTCCTTGGAATTCATATCTGCGGGAGATTTCTGACGAGCTGCAAGCTTGGCTGCATCTGACAACTGACGGTGAGTAGATTTCTGAGGCAACACTTCGGGTGACTCATCCTCCGCGGCATCCTTGCCCGTGCGAGACCTCTTAGCCAAGTGCTTAGTGACCCCCACGAGCCGGCTTGTTGAACCTATGATAGCATAGGGAGGTAGCAGGGGATAAGCATCACAAAGCAAAACATGACCAAAAGAGAAGAATCAAGATTGCACACTTTCTGGGAAATCCCAGGTCGGCGGTAGTAACGCTAGTCATATCGGTAGTACCGGTGGAACGGTAGTACCGCTGGGCGAGCGGTAGTACCGCTACCTCCAGATCTGGTGGTTGACTTTCGGTACAGCCCCCGATCTATGGAATCTACCAAAGAAAGATTGCAAAAAGGATTCTAAACATAGTACCAACTACTTCCTACCACTTCTACCACAGGAGCTACGAAAAAACTTCTCGAATCGCATCTCAACAAATCAACTAAGTTGAGAGAGAGGGAGAGGAGCTTTTACCGGAACTCATGGTGGAGGAGAGGAGGGAGGAGAAGGTCCTCAAGCACCCCACGGCCGGAGAGGGGCTGTCCTTGGCCGGAAGGGCTCTCCAGTGGCGTTGGTGACGGCGGCGGCGGCGTGAGGGAGAGAACGTTGGGGGTCAGGGGTGGAGTGAGGAGTTAAAAGAAATAACCCTCCTCCATGCCCAACTTAACCCCGCGGTCAAAACCCTCGGCGGTAGTACCGCTGGCCCCAGCGGTAGTACCACCCGCTGGTACTGCCGGTAGCCCACTGGTAGTACCGCTGCTGGTGTGTTCACAGCCAGAGCGGTAGTACCGGCGAGGCTTGCGGTAGTACCGCTACCTGGTACTATTGATCCCAGCGGTAGTACCGCTGGAACCACCGGTAGTACCGGGTACCTGGTGACTACGGTAGCTCGAGCGGTACTACTGCGCCTGGGAGCCGAAACAGCCCAGGCAGCGGTAGTACCGCTTGTGCCACCGGTAGTACGGGCGCCTGTGTCAACAAATGCCACCGGGAAGGTCATGTGAGCTTTGTAATCGGGAAAGATGGTTTTTTATGGATGAGTTGTTGGCTTAGGATAGAAAGGGAACTGAGAGGGAGAGCACCCAAGTTTGCAAGAAGCAAATAGAGAAAAGCCAAACTAGGATGATCTCCACAAAAGCGAAAAGAGGTCTAAAAACAAATAAAACCAAATAAGCTCCAACTCCTCTCAAAGAGAAGGGCGGTGGCCGAAGCCACCATGTATGAGCAAATTCAACCCGGAACCGCGAAGATATATCTTGGATTCCCGGCCGATACTCATCGTTTAAGCACATATTGTCACCAAAAGTGACCAAATGAAGCACGAATTGTTTATATTGGCATCATAGGGGTAGCGTTGACTCATGAATTGAGCTACACTCCCCCTAAAACTATGCCTACATCCAAACTAGTTATCAAGTACACTATGGGTAGGTGTGCGCGGTGTTCAAGCAAAGTTACTCGCATCAATGACATTTAGCTCATTCCTCAACTCTCGAAATCTTGTTTCATCAAGGGCCTTCGTGAAGATATCCGCGAGTTGATCCTTGGTACCTACATAAGACAAGTCAATGTTGCCCCTTTCCACGTGCTCCCGGATGAAGTGGTGACGCACTTCAATATGCTTCGTCTTGGAATGTAGCACGGGGTTGTGGGCGATCTTGATGGCACTCTCATTGTCACAAAAGAGAGGCACCTTGTCGAAGTTGACTCCATAGTCCTTCAAGGTTTGCCTCATCCAAAGCAATTGAGCACAACAACTGCGGCGGAAATGTACTCGGCTTCGGTGGTGGAGAGAGCAACACAATTTTGCTTCTTGGAAGACCAACATACCAAGGAGCGACCAAGAAATTGGCAACCCCCGGAAGTGGACTTCCTATCCTTCTTCTCTCCGGCATAGTCCGAGTCCGAATACCCCATGAGATGAAAGCTTGAACCCTTGGGATACCAAAGACCAAAGTTTGGGGTATGAATCAAATATCGAAGGATGCGCTTAACCGCCATCATATGGCTTCCTTAGGAGCCGCTTGATACCTTGCACACTTACCCACACTAAACATGATATCCGGTCTAGATGCACAAAGATAGAGCAAAGAACCAATCATAGAACGATAAAGCTTTTGATCAACATCTTTACCCTCGGTGTCGGTGTGGAGATCATGTTTTGTGGACATCGGGGTCTTGCTAATCTTGGCACCCGCCAAGTTGAATCGCTTGAGCATGTCTTGGGTATATTTGGCTTGCTTGATGAAGGTGCCTTCCCTATATTGCTTCACTTCAAAACCTAGGAAGAACTCCAACTCCCCCATCATGGACATCTCAAACTTGCTAGTCATAAGCTTGGCAAACTCATCATTGAAAGCATTGTTAGTAGAACCAAATATGATATCATCAACATAGAGTTGGCATATGAAAAGGTTCCCTCCAACCTCTTGGTGAAAAGGGTGGGATCTATGACACCCACTTGAAATCCACGATCGACTAGAAACTCGCGAAGGTGCTCATACCACGCACGTGGGGCTTGCTTTAGGCCATAGAGTGCCTTCTCGAGCTTATAGACATGATCGGGATACTTGGGGTCTTCAAACCCGGGAGGTTGCTTCACATATACCAACTCATTAATTGGACCGTTAAGAAAAGCACTTTTAACATCCATTTGTTGAAGTTTAAAGTTATGATGAGATGCATATGCAAGCAAGATGCGAATAGACTCAAGGCGAGCAACGGGAGCAAAGGTTTCACCGAAATCAACACCTTCGACTTGAGAGAAGCCTTGTGCCACCAATCTTGCCTTGTTTCGAATGACAATGTCGTTCGAATCTTGCTTGTTCTTGTAGACCCACTTGGTGCCGATGACGTTCTTGCAATCTTTTGGCCTTGGCACCAACTTCCACACCTTGTTGCGCTTGAAATTGTTTAGCTCCTCATGCATGGCCTCCACCCAATCATGATCTTCAAGGGCTTCATATACTTTCTTGGGCTCGATGAAGGAGACAAAAGCATGATTGGTGCTAAAGCTTGCCAATTGTTTCTTGTGACGACCTTGTCTCTAACATCTCCGAGGACTTTATCCAAAGTATGATCTTTGAGGATGAGGTCACGTTCTCTTCTTATTGCTCTTCTTGCCTTGACTTCCTCCGAAGTTTCTTGAGATGTAGCTTGATCATCACCTTCATCATGGGAGTCATGTGCACCACCTTGATCTTGAACTTGTTCTTGATCATGAAGTTGTTCTTGGCCTTGTGCACCATCATGAGCTTGTTCTTGAACATCATGTGTTGAGGGAGCATCATTGGGTTGGACTTGATCAACAATGGGATGATCTTGTTCAACAATGGGATCACTTTGTTCTTGAACTTGCTCGTTGGTTGAGGGCTCGTAGCTTGTTCTTGGATCACTCGAGGAACTTGGATAGGTGATGAGTCTTGAGGTGGCTCAACTTGAGGAGGGTCCTCTTCAATAGGACGGATATCACCAATTGCCATCCTCCTCAAAGCAAGCTCCATGGGAACATCACCTACAACATTAGAATCAACTTGCCCCACTTGGGAGCCATTATCCTCATCAAACTTCACGTCACTAGACTCTTCAACTTGACCGGTGGTCTTGTTGTAGACTCTATAGCCGTGAGAGTTTGTGGAGTAACCAACAAAGATGCCCTCAATTGATCTAGTCTCGAATTTTGACAAGCGATTACCTTTCTTGCGAATGAAGCACTTGCATCCAAAGATGCGGAAATATGAAAGGTCCGGCTTCTTGCCGAGGAGGATCTCATATGGAGTCTTGTTTGTGATCTTACGGAGATAGACCCGGTTGGTGATGTAGCATGCGGTAGCAATGGCTTCGGCCCAAAAGTTGTACGGAGAAGCATACTCCGCAATCATAGTCCTTGCCGCATCCATGAGTGTCCGGTTCTTCCTCTCCGCCACACCGTTTTGTTGAGGGGTGTATGGGGTAGAGTATTGATGTGCAATCCCTCTTCACTAAGAAATCCCTCCACGGTGTAGTTCTTGAACTCGGACCCATTGTCACTTCGAATCACCATGATCTTCTCTTGATATTGACGTTGGGCCATGTTGATGAAGTCAATGACTCTTTGTTGAGTCTCACTCTTCTTCTTGAAGAAATAGACCCATGTGTATCTTGAATAGTCATCAACAATCACCAAGCAATACTTCTTGCCTCCAAGACTATCATAAGATAGAGGACCAAAAAGGTCCAAGTGAATGAGCTCGAGAATCTTGGAGGTGGTAATATGCATCTTTTGTGGATGGGCTTCTCCATGTTGCTTGCCTAGAACGCAAGACCTACACACACGATCTTTGGAGAACTTAATATCGGTTAGCCCGAGAATGTGATTACCACTTTGAAGGTCATGCAAGGTTCTCATATTGGTGTGGGCTAGTCGGCGATGCCAAAGCCAACCCACATCAACTTTAGCCATTAGGCAAGTCGCGGTAGAGGTGCTTTCTTTCGAGAAATCAAGCACATACATACCGAACTCGACATGCCCAACAAAGACTACTTTAAGAGACCCCTTCACGGTGATGATCACACTCTCGTCATCAAAATAGCACCCATAACCACATTTGGTAAGTTGAAAGACGGAAAGCAAATTGTAACCAAGGGACTCAACAACAAGGACATTCTTGATCGAGATTTCTCTCGCAACAACAACCTTGCCGTCCCAATACCTTAAGCTCGCGGTTGTCACCAATCTTGACATGGGAATATTGTGGTAAAGAGGTTCAATATCATCCACCAAGTCAATGCGTCCGGTCATGTGTTGGGATGCACCACTATCCACCGTCCATCGACCCGCACCGGACGCCGCACCCTACAAGAGATCAACTCTTTGATTTAGGTACCCAATGATAATCATCACCATAAGAAGTGCCAACATATTTAGCATAAACATGTCCATCTCTAGATTTCAAAAGAACATAAGATGGGTTATATTTCCCGGCAAAGTCATTGTGAGTGGCGTTGCCCCTTGTGGCCTCACCACCCACAATGGTGTTGGGTTCCTTCTCCTTAGTCATCTCCCCCTCCTTAACAAAGACAATATTCTTGGAAGGGGGAGTTGACTTCTTCTTCTTGTTCTTCTTCTTTGACTTGGTAGAGAACCCAAGTATTTCTTTCCCAACTTGATCCTTTTGATTGCTGACGTGGGGTGGCCACGGCAAGTCCCAGGGTCGAGTACCCCAGGTTGATTGAGAGGGAGAGAAGTTGGACTGCTGGTAGTTACCACGGCTGACAAGCAAGGCGATTTACCCTGGTTCAGGCTCCCGGAGGATAATACCCTACTTCCAGCTTGTCTGTTATTGATAGATTGGAGGTGTTTACAATGGTGATCCCGGCGAGATGTCGATCTCGCTAGGGTTTTGGTGGTGGAATATGACCTTGTTTGTCTAGTTGTCCTTTTGATCGGCTGCCCTCCCAGCCTTTATAAAGGAGGCTGGGTCTCGGAGTTCGCAACCGACTAGGTTTATAGGTATGGTAGGTTCTACCGACTTAGGCTTCGACCGCCTTGGGGCGTGCTCTATTTTCTTGGGCTCCCTTCGTGGGCCTTGATCATCGTCCTCTAGCAGGCCACCGATTAGACCCTTGTCCTTGCATGCACCAGGTATCTTCATAGTGGGGCACCCGATAGGTAGGCCCACGTCAGTAGCCCCCGAGTGCTTGGTCGAGTCGAAGTGTCGGGTAAGGACTCCTCTCCGGGTGCACGTCATTCTTCACCTGTTGCAAGGCATTTTGTTCTGAGTCGGTAGTACATCGACTGTTGGATATGCTCATGTTTTGCTATCTTGCTGACAGTTTCTAGGGATGATGACATGGCTGGCCTGGCGCACTCGACGGATCGGGACCAGTTAGATGCTCTTGGGCAAGAACCTAGCCAGCCTACATCAAGCCCGAGTCCCCGGACTCGAACCTGGAAAGAGCTGATAAGCTTCGACTCATGCTGCGGAGGTCTTACAGAGGATTTCATGATGAATTGGATACCCAACGCGTCCGTCGGGATTTTCTTTATGCCTGCGGGCACGGAAATTATAGGGTGAACGCAGCGGGTGCGAGCCCTAGCCCACTCGAACGATCGACGGGTCTTATCTTTGCACATTGGGTGCAACATCCGAGGAACACATGCGCCGGACGCATCTCGGGAATCGAATGTTTTGCGACTGTTGTCGTGGTAAGCTTGTGTATGAAGCTGAGTAGCGTCAGTCGAATTGAAACGCGAGTGCTTGTTTCGGGACTCAGTAGTCTTGTCTTTATCGGGGGCGCGACAGCGCTCCCGATGGGAGTAGCCCCCGAGATTGAGCTGAATTGCTTGCAATTGAGGTTAATCTCAATTGACATCCAGTCGAAAGAAATTTTTAATACGCTCCCGATGGGAGTGAAGGGACTCGACAGATTAAGGAGTCCCCTATCAACCTGCTGGCCTACTGATGGAAAGTTGTGATTTCACGGGCTCGACAAATTAATGGAGTCCCATATCAGCCTGTTGGCCTACTGATTGAAAGTTGTGATTTTGCGAACTCGACAAATTAATGGAGTCCCATATCAGCCTTGCGGCCTACTGATTGAAATATTCGGGTGGAATGTCCACCGGAGTCGAAAGAAGCTAGGGTCCGGCGAGGGGACTCGAGAGCCTGTTGGCTTTATCTTGTTATTTGAATCGAGAGTCTGGCTCGAAAGATTCTCCAGTTCATAAAGCTGGCGTCATGCATGACGATCGTTGCTTTTACGGGCCCGCTGATGGGACGCGTCAATGTGGGCCCACTGTCAGTGTTGACCAAGGAGGACGCCGGTTCAGTTCCGATTTGACCGCACGGAGTGTTGTTTGCGGGACGTGATGATGGTTGCCTTGATTCTCGTGCGTAGTGGGCTTCGTGGCCTGCGACGGTTGCGTTCCGCGGCCGCCACGTGTTGGGTTGGATGCAGGCCGTTGCTGCCGATGCTGTTTGAGCGGTTGAGATTGGACGGCGCCGCCGTATATTAATGTTACCGTGAGGGGAGAAATTTACTTTCTTCCCCATAGTCATCGTTCTCTGTCCTTGCGTCTTCTTCTTCCTCGCGCCTATTCTGCATTGCCACCGTACTCCAAACTCGTCCCCGCGCCCACAACGAGAAACAGACCATGACGAAGGCGGGCGCAAAGAAAGGCGCGACGGCGACGAGTTCGGCTGCCACCGGTGCAGCAGCGACGAAGAAGAGAGGAAGTGCGGCGGCGAGCGCCGCCACCATTGTTGACGCCGCGGGCATTGACATGTTGAAGAAGATTCCCGGCGACTGGGTCAAGTCGTCCGTTAAGGCGCAGCACCTCGACGAGCTTCGGGATGCCGGATTACTGCCGCCGGCCGAGCAGCTGGCCGTGCGTGCTCCGGGGAAAGATGTAATCTCCCAACCTCGAGCCGGCGAGCACGTATGTTTCGTTGATTTCCTGCATCGGGGCTTCTCTTTCCCTCTGCATGATTTCCTGCGCGGACTGCTGTACGCGTATGGGATTCAAATCCACGATCTGACGCCGAATGACGTCCTCCACATTGCTTGCTTCTTCATCCTCTGCGAGTGCTTCCTGGGAGTACACCCGCATTGGGGCCTGTGGAAGGCCATCTTCAATGTGAAGAGGAACGTAGGTGGCGGCGGCACCTACCTGATTGGGGGCTTCGGCATCCAAGTGCGCGGCGACACCAACTACTTCCAGCTGAAGCAGGCAGATTCCGTCCAAGGCTGGCGGAAGAAGTGGTTCTACGTCCTTGTGGAACAAGAGGGCGTCCCTGCCTTTGAGGCCAACAAGCCTCTGAGGAAGTCGAATGCTTGGGCGCACTCGCTGTCGAAAGCCGACAAGGTTGAAGTAGCTCCGCTGCTGGGTGCTGTCGCTGAGTTGCTTAAGTCGATGGGCAAGGAGGAGGGTGGCATCCACCTTATTGCCACGATGATGAAGAGGCGCGTGCAGCCGCTACGCCTGCGGGACCACCCGACGTGGGAGTACGAAGGCGAGGAGGACTCGACTCGCCTGATGAAGGAGAAGCGGTCGAAGAGGGCAATCGAAACCGCGGTGCGGTCTGTGAAGAGTCTCAGAACCGTCGACCCTTGCAACGTCGACTGCCCCGTGAAGCCATACGGGTTGAAAACCCACTGCCTGAGGTATGAGTGACTCTATTTGCTTTTCGACTCCTCCGTTTTGTTGTTGATGTAGTACTTCGCGTGTGCGCTTCTTGTTTGTATTGATGTATGCTTGACTTGCAGGGTCACCCGGCGCCCACGTGTCTGCCACCACTGCCCGAAGATGGTCCCACCTTCGAGGTAGAATATCCTGAAGTGGAGCCGGTGGATGAAGAAGAATCCCTTCCCTCGGCGACTACCTCGCCTGATGAGGTGGTCGAGGAAACGGAATTGGATGAAGAGGATGAGCAGCCGCTCAAACGCCGACGTCGGGACAAGGCGAAAGCTGTTGTCGAGGAGTCGACATCCGAAAGGGTGGAACTTCGTGACGATGGCGACTCGGGTTCATCGTCGCCCAGCCTGAAGGAGCCAGCGGTTGTTGAACCACTAAACATGGCGCCTCCTGTTGGCGGTGCAGCCGAGTTCGGCAGGCTGTTCAACGATGACTTCGGCAGCGAAGAGGAGGAAGTGAGGTAAGCACCTCACTGTAACCCAAGTATCTGACTTTGGCTGAGTTTTTGTATTGATTTGGTCCATTGTTTGCGCAGTGCTGGTCATGGCACGATTGTGCCTCCGTCACCTGCCCGGGAACGGGTGGCTACTCCAAATGGCAGGGAGCCAGAGGTGACGCCTCCAGAGGCTTCTGCTGTGGCGACTGCGACGGCTGCGACGGAAGTTGTGAAGATGGCAGCTCCCTCCGCTCCAAGAGTGCATGCACCGTCTGCTCCATCTTCTTCGAGTACGACGCAGCTCCAAGATCATGTAAGTCTTCTGTCTTGTTAATTTATTGGGTGCGCGATAGTGCTCCCGATGGGAGTAGCCCCCGAGGCTATGTGCAACTAGTATAGTTGGGCATAGGCTCAGTCATGTGTTGTTCTGTATTGTGCAGCCTTACTACCACAACATGTTGGAGTCGCCGACTGCCTACGTCTAGCTGGAGCAGGAGAGGGATCACCTTCGTGCTGCGCTGGAGCAGTCGAAGCGTAAGCGCCCTTCTTATTGGTAACTTGTCATTGTTCATGTATCGCCACCAATCGACACCTTCTGTCTTCATGCAGGCGATCAAGAATCTTCCGCGAAGCGAGTGCGCGAGCTCGAGAAGGAGCTCAAATCTCAGCACGATGACGCCGAGCGGAAGCTGAAGGAGGCCAAGGACCGTGAGGACGCGACCCGCCAAGGCGAAAGAGTGCAAGTGGAGTGCCTGCTCACACTCGCCCACGTTGTAGGAGGTAATGCATCCTTGTTTGCCATGTGCTTCAAGTCTTGGTCTCCCAATTCCGCCGAATTGGTACTTAGTTTATGAGATGTATAGGTGCATTTGGCGCGACTCCTCCTTCGGAGCCGATGGGTGAGGACGTCCCATTGGAGTGTGCCGTCAGCATCTTCGACTCGATGTGTGCGTACGCCAAGGATGCCTTCACCAAGTCGACCGGCGCTCTTACTGCGGTGCACAAGAACGTCTTCCACTGCGCGCACCACCCGCCAGTGTTGATGGCTTGGCCGCGGTGCTTGGCCGCGCCCCGAGTCCTCCACCATGGCAAACTTCACGCGCGCCCAAATGGTACGTGGCTCAGAGCTTACGTTCAAGCTGTTACTGGGCCACGGTGTTGCGGGTGACTTCAAGAAGGTTGTCGCGGACTTCCCACGAAAGCCTGATGGAAGGACCATGTCGTTGAGTGCGGTGAAAGACGAAGCAGCGCGACTGGCCGAGGACATGGTGTCCATGGTGGAGCGTCGTAGTGCTGAAGTTGCCGCCCGTACCGTTAGGTCTAGGTCGGAGTCGATGTCATAGGGGTGTAGCGCCGACTCCCTTTTGCTTGTAATGAAACTTGAAGTATTTGTACATTTGATTTCCTCTTGCGCAGTCAACTGCTGTTTAATTGCTATGTCGGGTCCTAGCTCCCGAGTGTGTTGTCTTGTGCTTTTGGAGGTCTTATGTTGTTCGACCTTTGCCATTGGACAGGCTGAGCCTTCTGGTACATCCGAAGCTGCACCCTCCACGAGTACACGACACCAAACTGTTGTTCGAAGCAGTAAAGATAAGGCCGTCATGTCGTGGATGAAGCGTAAGATCGCAAATCTGGAGCGGGAGCTGAAGGATGTTCGAGCTGAACTGGACCCCGAGAAGGCGAGACCTGCGCCCACATCCGAGCGAGAGGAGTATTTGATTGGGCAGTTGAATCTTATTAACCAGATGCTGGAATGTAAGCACATTCGACAACATCTCCAACTGCCAGTTGCTTCTAGTGCTGCTAACTTTGCTTGCCGTCGTTGTGCAGATGTGAATCCTGACAAAAAGGCTGAAGAAACTCGCATAGTCGGGTGACTGAACGCGGTTGTTGATGGAACAGCCTCCGGCGCTCAATACTTCTGGTCTGACAAGTCGAAGGCACGAGTACTGGCCCCCCTGCTGGATCGCGCTTGGCGTGATGTCCTGCTGTTGGAGTCGTGTCGAAGTACTCTGGCCAAAGTGCACCGTGCGATGTTCCCGCATGACGAGCAGTCGAAAGGCATACCTGCCCTGTTGATGAGGTTCTGTGAAGGCAAGGCGATTCAAAAAATGCTACGTGCTGAGCTTGTAGGTGGGGCGAATATTGTCTTTGCATATTTGCGACTCCACTGGTCGAACTTCAACTTTGAAGGGGCCACCGAAGGTTTGCCGGAGCAGAGTCATTATGCGGCTACCCTCGGCTGGGCGCGCAAGGTCATCTCCCAGGTGCAAAAGCAGACGGAGGACCACTAGTACAGAACGACACATCGGAAACGGGCCAAAAACCCCTTCGGCAACAGAGAAAGGGTCCGTGTCCACGACCCTGTCACTGATGTGAAGGCCTTCATCGTAACGGAGGCAAAAAACCGTCACCGATGAGGCATAAGTTGGCTACGGTTGCGGACCCATCTCCGTTTCCGATATATCGGTGCATCAGTAACGGAGATTCTATTTTACTCGTTTGCATTGAGGTTCTTTCAGAAGCCTACAGGAGCAATTCGGTTGCCAAATTACATTCAAAATCTCACAGCAGAAGCACAAAGTTGCTACCAAATCCATTCATAACGTATATAAGAATTGTCATCATTACATAGCATCAAAAGATGAGTTACACATGCCTCGCTAATCCTATCATTCTCATGCCTCACTAAACTTAACTTTTATGACACTCCACTCTTCTCCAGCTCCACCTTCTTCCTCAGTTCCAAAGCGCCGAAAACGGAATTCGACCTAGCAAAAGACTCGAGTAGCGGTTTCATGCTTCTCCAAATCACATCTGTAGCCAAATTGCTACACACATACACAAAATAGATGGAGAAACTAAAGACAAGAAACCACACCGAGCTCGCAAGCCTCCTTAGCAAATTAATCTTGCCAAATTCTTCGTAGCGAGGCTTGCTCCATCTTGGACGGTGTCGCCGAAATATAATAACGTCACCGCTGTGACATTTCGGCCACACTGTCCAAGACACTCTTAATTAAAAAAGTGTTTTGAACAGTGCAGCGAAACGTCACAACAGCGACGGTTCACAGATATGATCCCACTTTGTATTTAGCTCTTTTAAAGCTTGTTTGGATCTGCATGACGCTTCCGCATATAAAATACATGGATGTCTAGTTAGGAAAGAGCCAAATATGATGCTACATGACATAAATACAATTTAAGATGAAAACAGTTTACACCTTAAGCGCCTATATCTGTGTGCTTGCTGTCCGATCGAAACGATTTGGAGGCAGAACTTGAAGGTGATGTTACCTTCAATTGCCTCACCATTTTTATGCATTGTCGCCGAAATATACTATTACTTCATACACTAGCTACACAAAACCATAACGAGGATTAGCACATTGACAAAGGGTTGAAATTAATCTATTAGACTTCAAATACTAAAAACAAACACAACACAATACTAGACTTCAAATACTAGACAAGTTGAAGGTAATGTATTCATCATCGGCAGTACTAAAAACAAACACAACACAATACTAGACTTCAAATACTAGACAAGTTTTATATGCTACTTTAAAAAAAATGTAAGATCTAGTGTTGAGGGGTGTATTCATCATCGGCAGTACTACAATACTAGACAGAACACAATACTACAATACTAGACAGTACTACAATACTAGATCGGTAGATGCGACTTTAAATAAAATGTAAGATCTAGTGTCGAGGGGTGTATTCATCATCGGCACTAGACAGAACACAATACTAGACTTCAAATACTAGACAAGTTTTCTGTGCTACTTTAAACAAAATGTAAGATCTAGTCGGGTACATACCCGGGAAGATGCACGGCAATAGACCAGTAGATCCGCGTCGGCGACATACTCGGGGAAGATGCGCGGCGGCTCGCCGACGAGCCGCTGGGGGGATGCGCGGCGGCTCACGACGCGCCGCTGGGGGGATGCGCGGCGGCTCACGACGTGCCGCTGGGGGAAGATGCGCCGACGCGCCGCTGGGGGAAGATGCGCCGACGCGCCGCTGGGGGAAAGATGCACGGCGGCGATGCCGGCCGGACGCGCCGCTCAGATCTGCGAGATAAGGGTTAGGTCTGGAGCCGCCGCCACACTATGACTGTGGAGTGAGAGTGAGAGTGAGAGCGAGAGCGTTAGGGTTGCCGCAGTGGCACATTTATAGCATATAATAACATCGCAAACGGAGGCGATAAACAACCGTTTCCTCTAATTTCTTCACTGACACACTGGGCCTACTTACAAAGGATCGATAGAGTAATTGAACTAACTATCTACTCTACTTGTTCTGCTTACGCCCTGCCTCCGCGCCATTGTCATCCGCGGCGCAGCGTCGCTTCTTGTCGGTTGCCTTATCCTCAGGCGCCTCCTCCTCCGGCGCCTCCTCCGATGCCTCCTCCTCCGGCGCCTCCTCCGACGCCTCCTCGTCGTCGGCGTCGTATTCTTCCTGTCTAGAATAATACGGCTCCGCGGGTCCTCCGGCTCCTCTTCCTCCGGCGACTCGTCCTCTTCGGAGTCGTCTTCTCCTTCGCGTGAAGATGGCGGGTCCGAGTCGTCAGAGTCGTCTTCTGCAGAGCGTGAAGATGGCGGGTCCGAGCCGTCGGGGTCCGAGTCCGGCGGCCCGTCTTGATCCCACCATGGAACTTCACCGCGGTCTTCCGCGCTCGCGTCGTCGCTCGGGACTTCCTTGTTCTGCCACCAGGGTTCCGCCATGGCGGTTGTGCTAGTGTGGTAGATAATGTGGGAGAGAACAAAGGGGAGAATGCGGGACCTGCCTGGCTTCGCGCGGTTCCAGTCACATTTTATTAGCGTCGATCAGGCGGTTCCAATCCTTCGTGAATTGAGCCGCATTGAACAGGCGCGCTTCCAGATTGCAACTGCAATTTCCCAAGCACATCGCAAACGGATATACATAAACAACCGTAGCCATAGAGATACATATTGGAAACGGAGACAAATTTATGACCGTTGCCAATACTTTTGGTAACAGAGATATAAAATTCTCCGTAACCAATGTTGACGGACCAGCCTCTGCCAGGCCTCGTCCGCAACGCTAAAATCGCGATTCTCTGTCGCCTAACACCTGCCGTTTCCATAGAGGGGTATCCGATGTGTCGTTCTGTACTAGTGGAGCTTGTAGGTCCGTTGGACGGGGTCCCAAAGATGAGCCTGTAGATGAGTAGGCGAAAATTTGTATGCTCGCTGAGCTGAATGGTGTAAATACCTGGGGACAGCACCCGAGTGTATGTATGTAATGTATTTGTCGAAGACAATTATTTGTATATAAATGTTGAACGTAGCCCCCGAGCGTTCGGGTACGTTTTCCATGCTTTAATGCGATGACCTGCGCGGCGCAGCCCCCGAGTGTTTGAGTGCGGCCAAGGCCTTGTTTTGCTTGAACCTGTGCGGCGCAGCCCCCGAGTGCTCGGGTGCGGCCAAGGTTTTGTTTCTTTGAACCTGTACGGCGCAGCCCCCGAGTGTTTCGAGTGCAGCCAAGGCCTTGTTTGTTTGAACCTGTACGGCGCAGCCCCCGAGTGTTTCGAGTGCGGCCAAGGCCTTGTTTGTTTGAACCTGTACGGCGCAGCCCCCGAGTGTTTCGAGTGCGGCCAAGGCCTTGTTTGTTTTAACCTGTACGGCGCGGCCCCCGAGTGTTTCGAGTGCGGCCAAGGCCTTGTTTGTTTGAACATGTACGGCGCAGCCCCCGAGTGTTCCGAGTACGGTCAAGACTTTGTTTGTTTGAACCTGTACGGCGCAGCCCTCGAGTGTTTCGAGTGCGGCCAAGGTTTTATTTGGTTTTTGACCGTAAAAAGTAAAGGGAGAATGCTGTTGTATCTTAACCATTGTATATTAAGCTAGCAAGCCGCCTCATTAAAAACCTTCCAGTCCCCTTTGGTACCCTGGGAAGGAAAAGAGTGTGTCTGGAACTTGCTGCTTGTAGTCGTGTAGGTATAAGTACATGGATTTGTATGCTATGCGTAGAAACGGCGCAGTTGCGCGACGTTCCACGGATTGAGGAGAGCTCCCCTGTCTTTGAGTCCTTCAGTCGGTAGGCGCCACCGTCGATAGCTTCCGTGATGATGAAGGGTCCCTCCCATGGGGAGGCGAGCTTGTGCACCTTCTTCTGTTTGAGTCGCCAGGGACAAAAGATCTCTCGCGCAGTCGGCGGCCGTGGTAGTTGCGAAGACTCTGTTGATAAACGGCCATGCGGGAGAGCGTGATGTCCCGTGCCTCATCCAACGTGTCGACGCCATCTTCGAGTGCTTCTTCTGCATCTGACTCGTCGTATGCGATGACACGAGGTGCGTCAAATCGCAGATCATATGGCAGTGCTGCTTCGGCGCCATAAACCATGAAGAAAGGAGTGTACTACGTTGATCTGTTGGGCGTGGTCCGAAGACTCCAAAGGACAGAGGGTAGCTCCTCCACCCAGGCACCCGCGGCGCGCTTGAGTGGCACCAGTAGGCGTTTCTTGAGGCCGCTGCAGACCAGGCCGTTTGTCTTCTTAACTTGTCCATTGGACTGAGGTGTGCGACTGAGGCGTAGTTGAGCTTGATGCCTTGCTCTGCGCAGAAGTCCTTGAACTCGGCGGTTGTGAAGTTTGTACCGTTGTCCGTAATGATGCTATGGGGTATCCTAAATCTGAAGATGATGGACCTGATGAAGTTGACGGCAGACGTAGCAGTCGAGCTTGTTATGGGAACAGCTTTGATCCACTTTGTGAACTTGTCGACTGCAACCAAGAATGCGTGTGTCCCCCGCGATATGATTTCTTCAGTGGTCCCATCATGTCGAGTCCCCACTGGGCGAAGGGCCAAGCGAGTGGTATTGTTTAAACTCCGATGCGGGTGCGTGTGGCTTGGTGGTGAACTTCTGGCACCCGTAGCATTTTCTGACCATCTCTTCGGCTTCCTGCATGGCCGTGGGCCAGTAAAATCATGCTCGAAAGGCTTTGGCCACCAAGGCTCGACTGCTAGCGTGATGTCCGCAAGTTCCTGCATGGATGTCGTAGAGTATTGCTCTGCCGTCTTCTGGGTCGATGCAGCGCTGCAGGACCCCAGAGATGCTGCGCTTGTAGAGTTCTCCATTGATGATCTTGAAGGCCTTCGAGCGGCGAGTGATGCGCCGAGCTTCTGTCGTGTCCTCTGGCAGCTCCTGGCGCAGCATGTATGCGAGGAAGGGCTTTGTCCATGTTGGCTCGATGAGGAAGACTTCAATGCGTGGTTCCGCCTCCTCGGGCACGACTGTACCCTTAGCCGGCTGATCCTTGGTTTTTGCTGTTGTAGAGGTGCGATTGGTTGCTTCAGCTTGATGGACCGCTGTTTGATGCACTCGACGAAAACTCCAGGTGGAACTTTTGCCTTGGTCGAGCCGAGGTTGGCTAGCATGTCTGCTTCTTCGTTACTCTCGCGACCTATATGCCGCAGCTCGCAGCTGTCGAAGCTGCCCTCCATGATGTTGTACAGGTCCCGATATACGATCATGTTCTCAGTCGTGGCTGCGCACTCCTTCATTGTTTGCTGGACAACGAGGTTCGAGTCCCCGTAAATCATGAGGCGCGTGGCTCCGCAATTCTTGGCCATCCGCATGCCGTGCAGTAGAGCTTCATACTCAGCCTCGTTGTTCGAGGGCTTGTGGATGTCCATCTGTAGTACGTATCGGAGTTTGTCGCCTTTTGGTGATGTCAGGATGATGCCCGCGCCTGCACCCTCAAATTTCTTGGATCCATCGAAGTACATAGTCCAGGCGTTGGACAAGTCGGGTAAGTTGGGCAGCTGAGCTTCGATCCACTCGGTTGTGAAGTCCGGAAGTACCTGTGCCTTGATCGCATTGGGATGCGCATACTTCAGGTCCCACGGGCCCAGCTCGATGACCCACTTGGCGACTCGTCCTGTCGCGTCGGGGTTGGTGAGGATGTCTGAGAGTCCCGAGGCACTCACCACTGTGATCGGGTGCTCAGCGAAGTAGTGGACCACCTTGCGTGAACTCATGAAGACGCCGTAGGCCAGCTTCTGATAATGCGGGTACCGCTGCTTTGATATCGATAACACCTCGGTGAGGTAGTATATGGGCCGTTGCACTCGATGGGCGTGGCCCTCTTCTTGGCGTTCGACGACGAGGACAGTACTGACCACCCTGTTGGTGGCTGCCACGTAGAGGTATAGAGGTTCCTTTTCCTGAGGTGCGACGAGCACTGGTGGAGTCGCCAGGACCCCTTGAGGTCCGCGAATGCTGCTTGGGCTTCTGGCGTCCACTCGAATTTGTCCGATTTCTTCATCAGTTGGTAGAAAGGAAGTGCCTTTTCACCCAACTTACTAATGAATCGGCTGAGCGCTGCGACTCGGCCGGCTAGCCTGGACCTCCCGAAGCTTGGTCGGGGCTGGCATTGTGAGGATTGCTTCTATGTTTTCGGGGTTTGCCTCGATGCCTCTGGCAGATACAAGGTACCCTAGTAGTTGCCCAGCTGGTACGCGAAGACGCACTTAGTTGGGTTGAGCTTGATTTTATACGCGTTGAGCGCGGCGAATGTCTCGCGCAGGTCGTCGAGGAGTGTGTCCTCTTGCCTTGTCTTGATGACTATGTCGTCGACATAAACTTGGACGTTGCGTCCTATTTGGTCCTTGAGGCAGGACTGCATCATGCGCTGGTAGGTCGCTCCAGCGTTCTTGAGCCCGAAGGGCATAGTTTTGTAGCAGTATACACCATGGGTGTGATGAAGGCTGTCTTCTCCTCGTCCTCCTCTCGCATCCTTATCTGGTTGTAGCCTGAGTAGGCATCCAGGAAGGACAGTCGCGCGCAGCCAGCCGTGGAGTCGACGATCTGGTCGATTCGCGGCAACGGGAAGTGATCCTTCGGGCAGCACTTGTTGAGGGAGGTGAAGTCGACGCACATGCGGAGGATTTTCGTCTTCTTCTTCTCGACGAGGACTGGGTTGGCGACCCAATCGGACTTCTTGATTTCCGGATGAACTGGGCGTGAAGTAGTCTGTCGACTTCTTGCCCTATGGCGACGCGCTTCGGCTCGGAGAAGCGGCGCATCGTTTGCTTGACAGGTTTGGCATCTGGATAAATTTGGGGCGTGCTCGGCGAATTCCCTGGGTATACCTGGCATGTCGGCTGGACACCAGGCGAAGATTTCCCAGTTCTCACGGAGGAACTCGATGAGCGCGCCTTCCTATGCGGGAGATAGACTCGAAGACACGAGCACTGTCTTGGAAGCGTCAGTCGGATGGACTTGGTGTGCCCTTATGTCGTCGGTTGTGCTGAACGAGGCGTCGGGTGCCGGCTTCTTGCTTGCAGGGAAGAGGGTCCTGTCGTTACCGAGTGAAAGTTCCTCGAGTTGTTGCTGCATGCCAAAGGACTCGGAGATCCGCTGAATTTGCGGTCGCAATTGTCTGAACGCTGGAAGTCGCCCCGCACAGTGATGACTCCCTTCGGTCCTGGCATCTTGAGCATGAGATAGGCGTAGTGTGGAACCGCCATGAAGCGACCAAACGTCGGGCGCCCAAGTATAGCGTGATACTGTGATTTCCAGTCCACCACCTCGAAGTCAATCACCTCCTTGCGGAAGTGGTCGGGTGTGCCGAAGATTACTTCGAGTGCGATGACGCCTTCAGGGTAGACTGCTTTCCCTGGTACGATGCCGTGAAAGGTGTTGTCCGACCTTGCTAAGCTTTCCAGAGACCTGCCCATCTTCCGGAGAGTGTCGGCGAAGATGATGTTGATGCCGCTGCCGCCGTCCATGAAGACCTTAGTCATGTGAAATTGCCCAATCTGTGTTTCGAGTACCAGCGCGGCGTGGCCTGGGCACGGTACCTGATGTAGCCCGACATACGTCCATCACCATGTCAAGCACTCCAATACATTACAAGTCACAATGGACCTCAAAGGTGAACTCATTCCACTATGTGATTCATCATATGTAACCTTTGGACGTTATACTACTTGACCATTATTCCCATTGCATTGTTAGGTGTGTCACCAAGGGTACAAGACCACGGAAGATGGCCAAGGCGCAAGAGGAACGAAGGCCGACAAGACGGTGGCTTGGAAGAGAAGAAGGAAGAGAAGAAAAGACCCAGGCGGCGGTAGTACCGCTGGGTTAAGCGGTACTACCGCCCAAGAGCTGCCGCCACCGCTACCGCAGCCGCTACCGCCAGAATCGGTACTACCCCTTAACCCCTACCGCTACCGCCCAAGAGCTGCCGCCACCGCTACCGCTACCGCCGAGGTGGGAAGAGCGAAACCTGCCCGCACCAGCGGTACTACCCCTTAACCCAGCGGTAGTACCGCCGCTGCGGGATCCTGCACGGGTTGGAGGCCCTTATCCCTTCCCCACCTACCCCCGTTGGGTCAACACTATAAATAGGACTCCTTGGACTAGATCTAGGGTTAGACTATGATTTGGGAACTAAAGTAGAGCCTTGCTCCTTCTTCTCAAAGTGTCTCTTTCCTCCTATGGAGATGACTCAAGGCCTCCACATGTGGAGATGAACCAAGGCCTCCTCTTGAGGAGAAGATCCCTGCGTGGATACCAAGGCTCCGCTTGTAGTTGCGATTACTTGCCGATCTTTCATCTTACGGTGATTCTATCGGGTTGGTTGGATTGACCAATTGGACAAACAATCCTAAGAGTAAGGTGTGCTTGGGAGAGGAGGATTGGGGCTGCCCTCGTGGATTTGTTACCAATCGAATCTTGCCGGGTTGCTACTTGCTATTTACCCTTGTGTGTTTGTTTTCCCCACTTTTGTGTTCTTCGTTCTTCGCGTGTTCTTCGTGTTCATCCTTCCCTCCGTTCAAATCCGTGAAAATCGGGACCTACCCGCATCAGTACCTGTGGAGGGTGGCCCTCCCAAGAGAAGGTGATGCTGGTTTCCGAGCCTTTGAGGTACTCGGGTACGGCTGGTGGCATTGCCATAGCCTGGTAGACTTGGCGGGTGATCAACTTCTGGCATCTGTTTGATGGCCGCCCCTTCTGTATCATGTTCATTTGCCCTCGAGCCTAAGGGTATTGTTCTCCTGGCGCAGGAGGCGCGTCCTGTCTCGGCTGGTACTGGATTGCTCCAGCGACGTGTGTAGGGTTTGCTGCGGGTGGTCCTGGGAGGGCCAACTGCGGTGCTGTTTGCTGTCCTGCGGCTGGAGCCAAGATTTTGGCGAATGCTCTGTTAATGCGCTGCATTTTCCGGCAGTCCTTCAACAGGTGAGTGGAGACCAACTTGTCGGTTTCGTCGCTTCTGAATAGATGGAACTTGCATGGTTCCTCGAGCTCCTGTTCGGGTGTAAGCTCCGGTCGCGAGGTGTCACGAGATCTGCGTCGCCAGTCGCATCTCTTGTTTCCATCGTTCTTGTACTCCTCTCGACTTTGACTGCTCTGGCGATTGTTATCGCGGCACCGGTCGTCCCGGGTGTCGGTGAATCCGGCTGCCACTAGCTCGGTGGGATCTCCTTCATCGAATCGAGTCTTGCGCTTGTGGAGGCGACCGCTGCCGCGGTTCCAGTTGCTTGGTTCTCCTACCTCGTCCGGGAACTCGTTGCGCACAGAGTCCTCACCATCGTCCCACTCGTTGGCGATCTTCATGAGGTCGACTATGGACTACGGCTGGAGGCAACCGAAGGCCTCCCGAAGGTCGTGTCGAGTGACACCATGAATGAATGCGTCCATGGCTCTGTCCTCGGAAACGACTCCGACGGAATTGCACATGAGTGTCTAGCGCTGGATGTAGGATCGTAGTGACTTGTTTTTGCGCTGCTTGTAGGCTTGCAGTTCCACGAACGTCGCAGGCCTTGAGTATGTGCCGAGGAAGTTCTTGACAAAAGCATCTTCGAACTGGTCCCAATAAGTGAAAGAGTTCCGGGGCAGGTTCTGGAGCCAGGTACGTGCTGACCCTACGAGCATCAACTGGACGTACTGCATGGATGTTGTCGTGGTACCTCCTTGACAGTTGACTGCGATGATGTAATCATCGAGCCAAAGTTTTAGATCATGCGTGCCGTCGAACTTGACTGACTCCAACGTGAGCTTGAAGCCTCGCGGTATTCGTGTGGCGCGGATGCGGTAGTGGAAGCAGGGAAGACCGCAAGGCTCGTTGTCGCCGTCCGAGTAAAGTTCCTCAGTCGGGGTATTGACGGGTCGAAGGGAGCGACTGCGGTCGACTGTTCGTTGCGTGATGACGTTGCGCAAGTCTTCCCCCTCCTGCAGGTGACGAACAGGTCGATCTCCGCGCGCTGCTCTTTCGCGGTCGCGTCTGTCGCGATCTCCTCGTGCTGGAGTTGTTGCTGCGGGTGTGGCTCCTATGATCAGCGCCTCCTCCGCTAGGCGAAGCGCCTGGATTTGCTGTCGATGTAGAGCTGCGCGGGGGTCACCTTCTGGAGGTTGAGTTGCCCGTAAATACGTGGACAATGACATGAGAGCACCCGAAGCTGTTTTAGGGATAGGTATCTCATCTGCGTCCTCTGTCATGAACGATGAATCAAGGTTGCGAGTGGCCGTAGTCCTCTCAGCATCTGTCATCAAATTGATACGTGGTCTGGAGCGCTTATCGCCTTGCGTGACAGTTGGTCCGGAGGAGGAAAAGGAGTAAGCCGCTCGGCGAGCACTCGACGCGTCGGCGAGTTCCTTCCGTCTAGCTAAATCAGCTTTCTCGCGCAACAGCTTCTCGTTCTCCTTCCATACGAATTACTGGTAAGCCATCATTTCGTCTCGAGTCGCCCCTGCTGGAGGGAAGGTGCACTCTTGGACGTGCTTCATTGCTTGAACCCCCATCTCTTGAGTGATCATCAGTTTTGTTACTTTGTCCGGCATGGTGACTTCCATTGGAAACATCGGTTCCTCGCGGCGGGGACCGGTGTCAGGTGTCCTGTTGTTTCTTGCGTCCACCATGAAGACTTGGACATGGTAAGACTGCGCCGTTGAGTACGCGTTGCTGCTGCTGCTGCTCTCGCCACCGGAGCTGTCCTCGGAGCTGAAGATGGAGGCGACGTGGTAGATGCCGCAGTCGGTGCAGAACTCGGCGGGCGAAGCAGCAGTCGATGGTGTCGCGTGCGTCGGAGTCGAAAAAGACACGAGTGTAGCTGAAGCCGATGCGATCTCCGCGGTCGATGAAGGCTCAGATCCCGCGGTCGACAAAGATGCGGGCGACATAGTCGAAGCAGGCGCGATCTCCGTAGTCGACGAAGATGCGGGCGACGTAGTCGAAGCAGGCGCGATCTCCGTAGTCGACGAAGATGCGGGCGACGTAGTCGAAGCAGGCGCGATCTCCGTAGTCGACGAAGATGCGGGCGACGTAGTCGAAGCAGGCGCGATCTCCGTAGTCGACGAAGAAGCGGGCGACGTAGTCGAAGTAAGCGCGATCTCCATAGTCGATGAAGATGCGGGCGACGTAGTCGAAGTAGGTCAGTAGGTGCGACCTCCGTAGTCGACGAAGATGTGGGCGACGTAGTCGAAGAAGGCGCGACCTCCGTAGTCGACGAAGATGTAGTCGCGCGATCGGAGAGTCGAAGCGTCCCCCACTTGTTCACATGGAATTTCATGCTACCGAAAGTAAGGCACATACCTCCGTAGAGATCGGCGTACACCGATCGGTGGGCCGGCGGGTGGGGGACGAACTTGAAGGAGCCGAAGCCGATCGGCGCCGTGATTGTTGTCGAGTCGATGATCGTTGCGGATGGGGCCGGTGCAACCATGATTCCAGCACTCTTCTTTCCCACAGACGGCGCCAGTTGACGTGGGGTGGTCACGGCAAGTCCCAGGGTCGAGTACCCCAGGTTGATTGAGAGGGAGAGAAGTTGGAGTGCTGGTAGTTACCACGGCTGACAAGCTAGGTGATTTACCCTGGTTCAGGCTCCCGGAGGATAGTACCCTACTTCCAGCTTGTCTGTTATTGATAGATTGGAGGTGTTTACAATGGTGATCCCGGCGAGATGTCGATCTCGCTAGGGTTTTGGTGGTGGAATATGAGCTTGTTTGTCTAGTTTTCCTTTTGATCGGCTGCCCTCCCAGCCTTTATAAAGGAGGCTGGGTCTCGGGAGTTCGCAACCGACTAGGTTTACAGGTATGGTAGGTTATAATGACTTAGGCTTCGACCCCCTTGGGGCGTGCTTTATTTTCTTGGGCTCCCTTCGTGGGCCTTGATCATCGTCCTCTAGCAGGCCACCGATTGGACCCTTGTCCTTGCGTGCACCAGGTATCTTCATAGTGGGGCACCCGATAGGTAGGCCCACGTCAATTGCTCAAAAGATCATTGAGATTCTTCTCACCTTGAATGCATGAAGTAAGGCCCTTCTCAAGTTGGGCATTCAACCTCGCGTTCTCCTCAACAAGGCTAGCATGCTCACAACAAGGGTTAGAGCTAGCAACATTAGTATTAGAGGAAGAAACAAGACATTGTTTCACTTGTTGACCTAGGTATTGATCATGAGACTTTTGGAGTTCATCGAAAGACCTTTTGAGGGCTTTGAGTTCCTCATCAAGTCTCTTGTTTTCCTTCTCAAGTCTAGCATGGACAATACTTAGCTCATTCTTTTCATTCTTAAGAATTTTGGACATAGCAAGAGCATGTTCATGATCCTTTTTTACTCTAGACATATCAATAGCATATGATTCCTCTTGGTTAGAGAGGGCCTCTTCAAGAGCACTCCTACGAGTTTGCTCTTTCTCAAGAGCATTGGATAGCTCCGCTATTTCATTAGCATACTCACACTCATTAGCCTACATGGTCAAGAGTTTCTCCTCTTTTTCATCTACAAGAAGGTCAGTCTCATCAAGTTTCTCAATAAGAGCATTCACATGAACCTTGTTCTCTCCCTTGAGCTTAGCTAGCCATAAGTCCACAACATTTGGACCTTGGGCCTCCTTCTCAACATTTTCTACACAATTCAACGAAGAAGGAGGCGTAGAAGTAATGGGCTTAGGAAAAGGGGTTACCGAGCCAGCTTTGCTATAAGACATGTGTAGGGAATGGCCTCATTCTCATTGGGGGATTCGAAGAGGGATGTCGGTGTAGTGGAAGTAGTAGCAATGGCTACATGTGCCACACCTTCAACATCATCATCCTCATCACCGGACATGTACTCTTCAAGAACTTTCCTATCTTGGACACACAAGGCATTTGGAACCTTCCTCTTCACGAAGTTCTTGTTGCCGACGGTCTTGATGTTCTTGTCTTTTCTCACAAGCTTGCCGTTGGTGTCTTCTCTATTCTTGTACGGGCAATCGGCAATGTAGTGGTCTTGGTTGCTACAATTATAGCACGTCCTTGGTCGTTCAACTCTTGACTTGCCTCCTCTTGCGAAAGATCTTGCACCTTTAGAGCGGTTGCCCCAAAAAGCCTTTGCGGCAAGAGCCATGTGTTCACTATAGGCTTACTTGGTCTCTTCCGGATCATCTTCTTCATCTTCATGCTCAACCACTTCCTCATGCGCAATGGCCTTGGATTTCAAAGCAACATTTGGTGATTGACCCGCAAGTCCTCATTGGCGAGCAAGAGCATTGATGGAGCTCTTGACCACCATTCCAATAGATACAAATTCATTGACCACCGTGTTGGAGCTAAGAGAAGCAAAATATGGCCTTGATCGAATGGTTTGAGCCAATCCTTGGTTGGACGGAGTGATTGTCTTGAGAAACTTGCGCTTGATCCAATCATCATCAATCTTCTCATAGCCAAAGTCGCCCAAAGTGATGGCAAGAGGCGTGAGTCTTCTATAAAGCTCTTCGGGAGTCTCATCATCCTTCATCACAAACTCATTGGCCTCGTCTTGGACCGCTTCATACTTGGAGCGTTGAATGCTCTCATTTCCCAAGAACAAGGTATGGAGAGCGGCCCATGATTCCTTCGCCGTGGTGCATCTTCGGAGGTGAGTAAGATATGTTGGACCGGCGGCGGTTTGGATCATGTGCATAGCGGTGGCGTTGAGTTGATGATCGGCCTTCTCACTTGGAGTCAAATTGGCGGGATCCCTTGGAGAGAAGTCGCGCTCTATAATGTCAAGCAGATCAACACAAGAACTAGACATATGTGACTTCATGCAAAATTGCCAATTAGGAAAGTCTTTTGTGTCAAGCTTAGGAGGTGCGCCCATATTGGCGATGTGTGGCTCATCAACTTGTCAGTGGATTTGGTTATACACTTGTTCCGGTGGAACTTGTGAATACACCCCCGGAATAGTCTTCATGGTGGATGATGTACCATTCTCTCCTTTTCCCGAGTCGGCATTGGCTTGCGCCTTTGCTTTCTTGGGGTCGACTTCCAAAGACAAGACGTCGCCGTCTTTGTTTGGGGAGTCTAGAGAGGATGGTGTGTCATCCACATGAGGGGCCTTTCCCGTAATTTGCTTGAACATCTTCCGCATCTCATTAATGACGTTGGTGGTGATCTTGACATCAAGATTTTCGATCTTGGTCTCAAGGCCACTAACAACGTTATCAAGATGAGCGTTGGAAACGGGAGCCTCGGGATCCTTCTCTTCGACCATTTTCTCTTAGGCGGTGAAGGCTTAGATAAGAGCCCAGGCTCTGATACCAATTGAAAGGTCGACTAGAGGGGGGTGATTAGGTGACTACCAAATTTTAATCTTTTTCCTTTTTAATTAGGGCTAGAGCAAGTATAACAAAGGTTGACTAGATGTGCACTAGATGAATACAACCTATGTGATACAAGCAAGATATAAAGCGTAGCGGAAGCAACAAGTAAAGGATAGAAGTAACCGCAAAGTAGAGACACGGAGATGATTCCCGTAGTTCTTTCCCAAGGGAAGTACGTCTACGTTGGAGGAGTGTGGAGCCACCTAGGCACTCCAAAAGCACGGATGTGCTCACTCTATTATCCGTGAGCTTTGCCGGTGAAGACGTAGCTCTTCCACTATGCGGTCACCTTCGAGGCGTTGACCAAGCCGTACACAAAGGTCGGGGAACTCGAAAATGAGTTGGAGCCTCCCAACAATGTATCGGAGTGCCTCGCAAACAAGTTGAGGCTTCCAAAACCCACGAAGCCTCCTAGGGTTACAAGCAACCCAAGGAGGAACAAGAACCACAAAGGGGATGAATGAATTTGAAATTCCTTCGGTGGAGATGTAGATCTAGACCTCCTCCTTCACTCCTTTAAGAAACAAGGCGATTGGTTGGTTGGAGTGGAAGATCTAGGAAGTTAAAGCTCAGTAGTAATGGAGGACAGAGAATGTAAATCGCAGCTTCTTCTTGGGGAGAAGAAGCCTTTATATAGGGCCCCTTAAAATTGAACCGTAGGTTTCCTCTCTTCATCTTCGGACTAAGTGTTTGATCTATGAAAACCTGCACAACTCAGCAACACTGTTAGTCCTATTAATGTATTGTCATTAAGCTCCAAACCAGATTAGGAGCAAGCATGCTCTTTCAACCGGAGTCTCCGGTGTGTTCACACCGGCGTCTCCGGACTCAGGGGGACCGGAGTCTCCGGCCTGTCGGTTTGGCACTCATACCTCCATGGACGGCAGCTGTTGTATCGTGCCCGGAAGTTCCCCGGAAGTGGACCGGAGTCTATAGTCTGGCCGGAGTCTCCGGTGTAAATTTTCCTGCAACGGCTCTTTTTCTGGGGACCTATAAAAAGTCCCCCTTCTTCCCCAATGTGTTCAGCTCTTCCAAGCATGAAATTTCCCCCTCTCTCACCTCCATTGTTGACCTTGGAAAGCTTGCCCCTCTCTCATTTCCTCCCATGATTCTTGCATATCTTTGAGGGATTTGAGAGAGGAGATCTAGATCTATATTTTCACCAATCCATCTCTCCTCTAAGTGAGGGGAACCTAGTGGATCTAGATCTTGGAGTTCTTGTGTGGTTCCCTTCTTTGTTCTTCCTCTCTTCTCCCCCCATAAGCATTAGTTACTTTTGGTGGGATTTGAGAGTGAAGGAATTGAGCACTTCTTGTGTTCTTGCCATTGCTTTTGTGCATCGGTTTGTGCTCTCCACGAGGATTTGTGGAAGTGAAAGTTCGTGAGCTTGTTACTCTTGGATCTTTCGACCCTAGACGCCTTTTGTGGCGATTGAGGCCTTTTTTGGCCCCTTGGGAGCTTCCAATCCTTTTGTGGGTTGTGCCTCAAGATTGTTGTAAGGGACTCGATTTTCGTCCAAAAGGGAAATCAATAGTGGAAGGTGAACCAAGCTTTTGGGCAAGGTTCATCGGAGAATAGGGTGAGGCCATTTGTGATGTTTGAGTTTGAAACTCACACCCCTCCAACAAGACGTACTCCCCTAAAAAGGAGGAACTCGGGAATACATCCTCATCTCCGCGTGTCTCGGTTATTTCTATACCCGAGCTCTTTACTTATGCACTTTACATTATGATAGGCTTCGTGCTTAAAGTATTATATCCTGCTATCACTTTGCTGCTTGTCTTGCTTAGCATAAGTTGTTGGTGCACATAGGTGAGTCTAGTAGATTTAGGTTGTTGGCTTGTTATTTTAAACAACTAGTTTTATTCCGCAATTATCAAGCCTAAACCGGAAAAGTTTTAAATCGCCTATTCACCCCCCTCTAGGCGACATCCTTGTCCTTTCAGCGACGCCCTGTCCGCGCAGCGTGCGGAACACCGTAACATGGTACGCCGTGAGCAAGAGGCCCAACGTCGCCTCCTGCACGAGGAGCGGCAGATAGCGGAGTCGTGTCACCGCGAGATGCAGCGCGAGGAGGCATCGTCGTCATGAGCGCCGCCTGCGACTCTGCCGTCCAATGAGGCGTCTGGGGCTCTGACGATCGAGGAGGCGCAACACCACCTCTCCAACAACATCCCGGTGGCAGACCATCGTCGGCTGCCAGAGGGGTGGGTGAGGAACGTGGTGAAGGTGCTAGTCACGCCGCGGCTCAGTGGGACGACACGTCTGGAGTACATCATGGCGAGGTGGAGGGACCTGCCATTTGCGCAGCGGGTCGACCGCTTCTACTCCGTTTCGTCGCCCCATTGGCACGACATTGTGGAGGCGGATTACCATGCGCGCCTCGGCAGCTTCTTCTTACCTGCCGGCATGCGGGAACCACCGCCGGAGTGGTTCGCGTCGGACGACGAGCGAGCGCGCTCTGACGACGAGGGCGACGAGCTCCCCTTACCACCGGCAACGGTACCGCCACTGCCACAGGAACCTGCCCCAGCACCAGTGTCGTGGGTTTGTCACGTCAGATGGCATGGATGACTTCGTAGGTGTGGGATTACGCGAGTCAATCGTCTCCGAGCTTGGGATCGCAGGAACAAAGATGAACACAGATTTACCCAGGTTCGGCCCCTCAATGTGAGGTAAAGACCTACTTCCTGCCTACCCTTGATTGGTATTGATATGATATATGTGGTGTTACAAGGGTTGGCGATCGAGGTATCGAGTCACCGGCGATCGAGGTGTCGAGTCGCCGTATGTTCTAGGGTTTAGGGCTTGGATTGGATCCGATCCCTTCTACGTCCTGCGAGTCATCCTTATATGCACGGAGGCTCGCTAGTTTTACATGGAAAGTCTATTCCCTTAGGAAAGTATGAGCCGGAGTCCTACTTGGAGACTAATCTTCGTGTCCCCCAAGTTATATCTTCTCCGGTCTTCTAGATCCTTCCTCTTAATATGCCATGACCTTGAGTCGGCCCATCTTCGTGTAAGACCACAAGTGGTGCGGTCTTGAACATAGGTTGAGCCACACCTTGCTTGAATAAGTCGCGTTGGTCTTGTGAGCTGCGGGTTAACCCATTTATTATTCCTCCGACATTAGCCCCCCAGATTCTGGGTGATTCGTAGAATCAGGCGGAAGATTTGTCTTTATGATGATCTTGCGGGCTTGCGTATGTAGTTCTTGCCGACTCGTCAATGTTGCACTTGGCGACTCGCTGATGATGAGCTTGGCGACTCGCTGATGATGAGTCGCGAGCGCAGCGGCTTATTGAGCTGCTGATGTAGAAGCGCTGAGTCGCATATGTTTGTTGATGTACTATCACAGGCTTTCGAGGCCGGCGAAATCTTGTTGAAGCTGCATCCATTGCCTTGAAAAGAGTACGCCAATATATGCACATGCTGGTAGCCATGTTAGCTAGTCTTTTTCGATCTTTGCCGTGAAGTCCATGCACAAGTCTTCCTCACTTGCTATTTGAACACTTCTGTTTAGTCGCATTGAAACTGCAGAATCACGGTAAGTTCTCCGCGAAAATTATATAAGGTGTCGGCGAAGCCTTTGGTGAAAACCACCTTTTCCTGTTGGATGTAAGACTGAGCTGAAATCATAAGAATAATAACTTATGAGCATCAAGATATATCAGCCAAACGTGTATAAGGTGCTGAGTCATAGACATTGAAGCAGAAAAGACCATAAGCATAAATAAGCTGGTCAATCATTAGAGTAATAATCTGCAATGTTATCATGATGAGCCATCTGAACGCATGTTGAATCATGGCGGCTCAAGAGCATATAGCTAGCTTTAAAGCTTTTCGAGTCACTGATTTGACTCGCAAATGAATATATATATTCCCATGTGCTGCAAAAAATGAAATCTGCATATAAACATGGTATATCAATTTAGTAGAAACCACCAAATGCCGGTGGGTGGATGTGTAGCCCCGAGGGCCGGGTTGCATGCTTTGATCATGCTGCTCAGGACTCAAAAATATTTCAATTAGACCAAAATTTGATTGTCCTAGCCCCGGGCATAAAGTAGGCATGATTTCATTATCCTGCTTGATGGCATATTGCTGTTTTTGCAATCTGATCCTGCAACAGCTTGAGCAAATATTATTGCTGCAAGAAAATAATGATATTTGGAGTAGGGCAAAGCCGCCTAAAACTCCAAATTGTTAAATATTCTTTGAGCCGTAAGGAAAAAGATAATCCCTATCAAAATTCTAGATATAAATTAAGGAATTGTCCTTAAAAATTCCACTTGATGTGGCTGTAAATAAATAAATAATGGTGGCTTTATCAGCCGATATCAGGAGATAATTATCTCAACCATAAAAAATCTTGTCGCGCCAACTCAAATTCATATGGCCGAGTTATAGGTTCCTGTTAAATCAAGAGGCAAAGCCCCCAAGGAAGCAATGACGATAACTTGATGATAATATGTTAGACTTGGCGGCTGGTAATAATTATGATAAAAAGTTAGTACTCCTCATAATAGCATATGGTACCCTGCATGATAGCATAGTATAATCTGCATGATAAATGATATTTTGCATGATAGCAAATGATATGTCGCATGATAGCAAATGTTATTTTGCATGATAGCAAATGGTTGCATGATAGCAAATGGTACGATGCATGATAGCATATGGTACGACTCAGTATTTCCCAGGTCTAATGTGTGTTCAGGGTCAAGAACGTCCATGATAGGCATTCAGACTCGATTGACGCCACATGCGGGTACTTTAGTCCTTCTGGATTATCTCTGTTACCGTTAAGTAGGACTCGCGCGGCTCAGTATTTCCCAGGTCTAATGTGTGTTCAGAGTCGAGAACGGCCATGATAGGCAATCAGACTCGATTGACGCCACATGCCGGTACTTTGGCCGCATAGTGCAAGTTGCATCTGACTTAAGGCGAGTATAACCAGATTAATTTGCCACAAAGAGCGATTCCACGAGAATAAGCCGAGCTCATAAAGCTACAAAGCCCCCATGAAACCCAGAGATTAGTGAAACAAAGGCTCAGCAACTCAATATTGAGGCGAAATGACAAACCCCTGGATACCGGTGGTGCCCGCTTTATTTCACTAATCCTGATGTGCGACCGCGCGTAGGTGGCAGTCGACTTTTGATATAAGCAGCTGCAATAGCTGTGACGATAGCTCTGAATAGATTTGATGATAACCAGATCTGATTAGCTGTAAACGTGATACCACAGGTCACTGATATGACCCAAGAATTAATACAACGAGTCACCTGTTTAACTCAAATATCGATAAGATGATGATTCGTTAGTGACTCGTAAACTGATATAATGATGAGCTGTGTGCAACTCATAAAATGATCTGAAGATAAATCACTAGGTGACTCATAAAATGATATAATGATAAATCATGAAATGATATAATGAGTCCCTAAATATCAATGCTTGAATATGTAATGGTGACATTGGTATATTAAGAAATCCGTTTGTCAGATATAAATAAAAGCTGATTTCGCAATAAATCATGCAAGCAATAAAAAGAGCTCAACTATGATAAATAGTAAGCTATATGCATCTAAGATAGATATAGTGCGAGCTATAAAGAACTCGAATTTAATAAATCCAATTCGGATTATAAAACCCTTCTTTAATAAGTGGATGTAATTAAGCATTCAAAAGCTGATATGAATGTAAAGTCTGCAACATGATATACTTTGAATCGCAAAGACATTGATAAGAGGTATAATAACCTAGATATGCAGCCCCCGAAATAAACTCGAAAGTGAATCTCAATATTAACTGATAAAGTAAAAGCTGTAAAGTTTGAGCATGATAGCAACTTAGCTTATTTTTATTCTCCTGGCGTTGATGATGTGGTATTATCCGCGGACCGTAGCGCGACAGGTACGAGGTCGAAATCGCCTGCGGTGGCGTTGAAGTCGCCACGGCGGGTCGATGTTGGTCGCGCTAAACTTTGATTATTTTTCATCCTTGGGACTTGATCCAACTAGTGAGCTGTTGACTGCTTTATTTTCTTCTTGCCGCCTCATGATACGCATGTAAGAGCAAAACTGATAGCTTTCAGTCGCACCCCGCTCGACGCGCTCGTCTCGTGTCAGTCGCAAACTGGAACAGAAAAAATGTGTTGTCCAGTTTTGTGTAGAACTCGACTGGCAGGACATGACGATGTCCACGGCCTCAGCAGGTGTTGGCTTGGCGAGTCGCGAATCAGGTTGCTGTCGGCTTTCCCTGGAGCTTCTTTTGCAGATTTGATCAGCGGTAGAATGATTTCTTTTTCTTCTCTCTTTTTTCTTTAACGCGAGTTAACTCTGAGTTGCACGCACATGTAAGACTGGATTTCATTCTAGCTGCACACGTGAAACTCATCCTTCAGGCTGGTAGCTCAAGTGACTTTGGCATTCTCGGGAGTGATGCTTGATCATTTAAATATTCTTAGTAACTCCACTTGAAATAAATACTAGTACCAATCCATATCCTGATTTGGCAGCGATGAGGTATTGCTCTTCTATGTCTTGGCAATTTGCACCGCCCGTGCCCATATTGGACCCGGTGAGCCGGCGATGGATGGAAATCGCTGCTCAACCATGCTGGTTTCCGAAAGTTAGACTGGATCACGGGAGGCCGCTTATGGTACGCCACACAAAATTTTGGCTTTATAAACTTGATCCACTGCGTTGGGCTGTGTCAATGTGAGCTGCCATGGCGAATCAGATTTTTCTTCTTCTGTCTGAGTAGTGAACTTAGGGTGTGTTTGGTAGGTCGGCCCAGCTGAGATAATCCCACCCCACCCAACTTTTGGGTGTTTGGTAGGCTGGGTCAGCTCTCTCAGCCAAGCCCATCAGATGCAGAAAAGAGCTCTCAGCCCTGCCCACATGTGAAGCTCGATTCGAGCTTCTCGTCTCGACCTGGGCGAGCTCATCCGAAAATAGCCCACGAAAAATCTCCGCGCATCCCACCTACGGGCCCGAAAACACTCTCACCCCCGCACCCCCTGCCCAAACCCTGCCTCATTCTCCCCCCACGCTCCTTTCCTCACCCCGCCGCCAGAGAGCACTCCCCCGTCGCCGCCCCCCACAACCCGACGCCGCCGCCTCCCCCACGCGGTTTCCCCCGCCGCCGCCCCCACAAACCGACGCCGCCGCCTCCCCCACGCGGTTTCCCCCGCCGCCGCCCCCACAAACCGACGCCGCCGCCTCTCACGGATCCCTCCGCCGCCACCACTGCTGCACACGCTGTGAGCTCGAGGGCGGCCGCCATGGAGGTCAAGACCTCTTGATCTGCAGCAGATCGACGACCCCTCCACGAATCCCTCCGCCGCCGGCTCCCCTGCAGCAGATCGACGACCTTTGCATCCATCGGAGCACATCCTCGTCTCCCACCTCGGACAAGCAGCACTCCACCTCGAATCCCAGCTCGTACCAGCTCGACTCCGGCCGTCTGCACCTCCTCCACACACCGGACCAGACCGAGAGGTAGCACATATCCCAGCCTTGTGGTCATCGTCCTTCTGAGCTTCTAGTTTGGTGTATGTGTTGTCTGATATGCTGATATGCTGCTAAGGGTTCAGCTGTACTGATTAACCTGTGTAGCTACCTATTTTCCTTGTGCGGGTGGGTGGAGAAAAACACCTGCTACTACTGCACCTTGCTCTGAGCTGTGAGTTCCAAACTAATTGTGTGCAACATAGTAGTACTCTTGCATGATATGCATACTTGAATGGATTCAGAACACTTGCAATGTAAAACATCTGATGATATGCATACTTGTAAGCTTCCTTGGTAGATGCTAGAGCTAATTGAATACTCTGGTATGTACATTCATGCTGAAATGTTCCATATATGCACTATTTTCGAGCTAGAATGTTGCTGGAATATGATATATAGTGCTGGAGTTTATTATATAGTGCTGAAACCTGTCATTTTGTTGCTGAAACCTGTCATTTTGTTGCTGAAACCTGTTTTTAATATTAATTTTAGGATACTCCTAAGGATGCTGAATTACTCAACAAACCACTAGTTAATTTTGAATATATGGAAGCTTGCTTTGCCAATAAACTAGCCACGGGAAAATTTGCAATGGGGTCGAATGAGCCTTTGGGGAAACCCACTGCATTGAATGGCGAAGGTGTTGCTGCATCTTCTCCTATTGTTTTGGACAATGATATTGGTGGCATTGGTGCAACTACTCCTGCCACTTCTCCTTCACCTACTGCCGCAAATAACAAGAAAAAGAGGGCATCTATCATGAGTGAAGAAGATGTAACTCTGTATAGCAACATGTCTGATGCATTGCGTGATGTGGCTGGTGCTATCAATAACACTTGCCATACCGAAACACACCAGATTTGTACAAGGCTGTTATGGACCTTTCTTTCGAGATGCCTCAACGTTTGGCTGTTCTAGATTACTTGACAGAGCACAAGGGTAAAGGTCTTAATTTCGTGAAAATGGATGTTCAAGTTCGTGAAGCCTCATTCAAGCGCATCCTAGAAAAGAATCCTGATCTTGTTTGAGTTGGAACTTGAGATATCATCTCTTTTGTAATGCTAATTAGAACTTTTCGATGTATGCAAACTTTCTAATATGGAGTTTATTATGGACGTATGCAAACTTTATAATATGGAGTTATTATGGATGATCATATGCTGGAATGTCATATTTTGGTGTTGGATTGTCTTATTTTCGTGCTGAAATTTATTATATATTGCTCAAATGTCGTATTTTGGTACAGGAATTTATTATATATTGCTGAAATGATATTTTGGTGATACAGTGTCTTGTTTTGGTGTTGTCTTGTTGATTGAATGTCATAGTATTGTTGAAACGGTTTATTTTTATGTGCTATTTATATCTCAGTTCAGAAACAGGCTACCAAACAACATCTGAGCTCAACCTGTGTCAACTGATACAGGCTAACAAACAACATCTCAGTTCAGCATGTCTCAACTCATACAGGCTACCAAACACGTTTAAAAATCTCTGCTTAGCTTGTATGAAGTTGGCTTGTATGAGGAGAGATAGGCTGGGCAGGGTGGCACAGGCTACCAAACACACCCTTAGCTGTTCTCCCACGCCTGTCTTCTTCTGTTTTCTTTCTTTTGATTCCTCTCCTCATTGTGTGACTCATAAAGAGTACTAGCTGATGCGCATTACTTTACTGCCTCGAACCGATCTTCGCATGCAGAGCGTTGGAAATCCACGAAATTGATTTAGAACCGGATCTCTGGTTCGGATTCGCGAACTCATCTTGATACAAAACTTGCAGTAGTGCGCGAGTCGTTGACAGAGATCTATCCGTTGGAATTGTCTCAAATTTCTTGGAGGGCTTCAGGATTGTGTTCCGCAGGTTTTCACCGGAGGGATCTTCGAATTGATGTCCGAGTCGACCTCGATAATTGTTTCCCCAAGGACATGCGGAGTTCCGTGAGGTTTCGACAGAGTTTCAGTGTTTGAGTCGGCCACGGAGATCTAACCGTTGGAATCCGATGTGTTTTGAACAGCTGCTAGGAAATTCGATTGCGCATCTTTCCACCGAAGAGATCGTCGATATGATTCCCGAGACGTCGCCGGGGTCAGTCGCAGTACGAACGTTGTCTGCTTCCCTTGATGTAGATGTTGGTATCGCCGAGCTTGAAACGGCGCGGCAATCAAGTCGCCGAGATTGTTGAAGTCGCCGATCTTGAATCGACGACGAGATCCTCTGTCCCTGGCACAGATCCAGCGCGGAACATGACGCTCTTGACCGCATGCCCCACGGTGGGCGCCAACTGTCGTGGGTTTGTCACGTCAGATGTCATGGATGACTTTGTAGGTGTGGGATTACGCGAGTCAATCGTCTCTGAGCTTGGGATCGCAGAAACAAAGATGAACACAGATTTACCCAGGTTCGGCCCCTCAATGTGAGGTAAAGACCTACTTCCTGCCTACCCTAGATTGGTATTGATATGATATATGTGGTGTTACAAGGGTTGGCGATCGAGGTATCGAGTCACCGGCGATCGAGGTGTCGAGTCGCCGTATGTTCTAGGGTTTAGGGCTTGGATTGGATCCTATCCCTTCTACGTCCTGCGAGTCCTCCTTATATGCACGGAGGCTCGCTAGTTTTACATGGAAAGTCTATTCCCTTAGGAAAGTATGAGCCGGAGTCCTACTTGGAGACTAATCTTCGTGTCCCCCAAGTTATATCTTCTCCGGTCTTCTAGATCCTTCATCTTAATACGCCATGACCTTGAGTTGGCCCATCTTCGTGTAAGCCCACGAGTGGTGCGGTCTTGAACATAGGTTGAGCCGCACCTTGCTTGAATAAGTCGCGTTGGTCTTGTGAGCTGCGGGTTAACCCATTTATTATTCCCCCGACAACCAGCGCCGGTGCCGGAGAGGGAGGCGTAAGATGAAGACGGAGACGACGACTGGCCAGAGCCGGAGTGGGAGGACATGCAGGCGGCCATCGAGGCCTCCCTCCGCCGCCACTAGATCAAATCCCACCACGAACGGGCGGCGAAACCAGAAGCCACAGCCACTCCTGGTGCCAGGCACGTGGGCGACGGGCCTGCAACATCCCAGTTGCTACGCCGCCGACGTGGGCAGATCATTGAGGCATGCAAGTTCCTCAAGGCTGCCGGCGGCGCTAGGATAGGCTTGTTAAATTTCGTTTATGTTTTCATATGTAAGCTTGTTAAATTTCGTTTAAGTTTGCTGGATTTGAGGCTGTTTCGTTGCAATTTGTCAAGAAAACAGCTAAATCGAATTTGGGGCATTTTGATTTGGGGGCGCTGGTGGGCGAGGCGACCTATGAATGGCCGGACACGTGACCGGCACCACCTAAATGTTGTCCGCTTTGGGTGGTGCCGGACCAAAATTAGGAGCCGCCCGATGGAGATGCTCTTATCTCTAGCTTCAACTATGCCATTTTATTCTTCTTATTAGATTCCACTCAATCAACGGTACAGTGCTTTATATGACAAGAGACAACACATCCATACACTATATAGATGCCCTCCAATAGCAAGTTCTAAACCTAAACCGTTTGTAATATTCCTTGGCATGCGTGCAGTTTTCTTGGACTGTGAACTATATGTACTCCAGGAAATATGTGCACTCTTGCATTAGTTGCCACACATGACGACTCCTTTTCCGAACTTTTTTTCCAGTTCCTTAGTATTACTCAAAAAAAACCTAGGCCGTAGCCCCGCTTTGTAAATAAAGCCTCACCGGCCGAACCGATACAAAGTGATGAGTGAATCCTCTTACAAACAGATCAGATCGACTAAAGATTAGTTGCCACACACATGCCTGTATAAGTTAACTTTCTTGATTTGGATATGATCAGATCGACTAAAGATGGTCTATAGTGGATATATACCAGATATAGGAGGATAGATAGATGTACATGTTAACTTATTTTTCCTGGGAAAGCTGTCAAGAACGCGTACATTCACATGCAGATTCCGCGCGCACCCATGCATGCACTCGTGTACCCTGCCCAACTTTCATTAAGCAGACAAAAAAGTGGCGATTATATAAAAGATTACACAACAATGCAACATGCATGGTTAGCATTTAGCAATCATGCATGGCAGGGATCTTTATATGGAGAGATGTACTAATATTAAGGGATAATGAGGGGAAAGCCGCGATGAACACGTATGATGCCGACTACTCCCTCTGTACCGAATTAAGTGACGCGGCGGAAGAGCTAAGCTTAGTACAAATTTGTATAAAAATGGTGTCAATTAAATCGGAACAGAGGTAGAGTTAGCAATTTTTGTTCGACAATCGGTTTGGGGCTGCTTCTATTGCCGATGGTTTCCCTGCCCTCTTCTCTCACTGCCGCAAGCCGAACACTTATGTCGCTAATGCTATCGACATCCTTCTCTCCACGCTGCAGCCTCAGCTCTCTATTGTGGCCACCTCCGAGCTGCAACGTCTCAACCTTGAGCTCTCGCACATTGTCTTCCACCTTAATATTGATGACACTCGTCAGTGCCGACACTCTAAATTGCTATTTCAAATAAAGATAATTTCTATGCCAATGCTTTTCGTCCGTTGCAGGTTGATGACAGGTTGAACTCAGTGTGGCTCAACGAGGCCCCTAAGAACTACAAAATTTTCCTCTTGCTGGTCTTCCGCCACCACATCCCCATCAACGAGCGTCGCTTCCGACACAAACTCACCGACTTGCCGCAATGCCCCTCCTGCCCCCTTGGTGAAGATGGAGATCACCTTCTCTTCCGCTGCTACCGTGCGGCGGAAGTGTGGTGTGCACTTCCCAGTTTGGTCGACGGCCCTCGACCGCCGTCCTTTGAAGAGCTCTGGCTGGCTTCTTCCCGGGACTATGCGAAAGCCATCATTTGTGCCGCTATTGTCTGGAATATTTGGAAGAGACGCAACGACATCATCTTCAACAGGGTTGACGTACCCCTTCCCGCCATTCTTCACCGATGCTCTGCTGATGTTAGGCTGTGGGCTAATAGATGTACCTCCCCGCATGTTGTAGACTATCTCCGCTCTTGATGTAACACCGTAGACCCTCCTTGAGTTTTTTTTTACTTTTTTCTCTTCACGGTCTCTCCATCCTTTGTAATATGCTACATTGTAAGTTCCCTTGATTGTTTCTATATAGTTCAGGCTGGCTAAAAGCCCGCCGAAGTTAAAGTCAAAAAAAGATTTGATTTGCTGTACACAATTCAAAAAGTACATGGTGCTTCAGTTCATGGATGAAGAAACTATACGTGTGCGCCTGGCCACGTAGCCATCTGTGTAAGTTGATGGGAAGAATTTGGTATTGGATTATAGCTAGGGCCAGGACATGCACTATAGTCTGGTAATATATACCCTTGCCCGTCAATCATTGCACTAGTAGAAAATGGGCCTATGGTCCCGGTTCGGTTGGGCCATCAGTCCCGGTTGTCCAACCGGGACTGGCCAATCGGGACTAATGCTAGTCCCGGTTGGGCCACGAACCGGGACCAATGGGTGGCCACGTGGCCAGTTCTGGCTGGGCGTGGGGGGAGACTCATTGGTCCCGGTTCTTGTTACGAACCGGGACCAATGAGTGCTTTTTTTTTTTGGTATTTAGGGTTTAGGGTCTCCCTCTCGCCGGTGCCCCCTCTCGCCGGTGCCGGCCCCTCTCCCTCTCGCCGGTGCCCCTTCTCGCCGGTGCCCCCTCTCCTTCTCGCGGTGCCTCCTCTCCCTCTCGCCGGTGCCCCCTCTCGCCGGTGCCCCCTCTCCTTCTCGCCGGTGCCCCTCTCCCTCTCGCCGGTGCCCCTCTCCCTCTCGCCGGTGCCCCTCTCCCTCTCGCCGGTGCCTCCGTCGTCTCCCCCTTCTTCGCATCGCCGACGTGCTCTCCATCGTTTCCGTACGCATATTATACGCTCTACTATATACACAGTACATGTTGATGCATATATAATTAATATTCGATCTCTTGCGAGAATACAACTATTTAATTACATGGAGATAGATCAAGCCATCAAGGCATATGTAGTTCATCGTCCGAAGCATAATGTTCTCCCCTTTCATCGATGACCTCCCTAAGCAGAAATCCCGCCAATTCCTCTTGAATTGCTCCTACGCGCAGTTCTGGGTCGATCTTCTCCCGCATTTTGCTGAAAGCAGTTGTTCTCCGCTCAGTGGTCAACTCGCGAATGAACTCGCAAACGTAGAATCCACATAAATTACTCCCCGGTGGCTGCTGCGGACTTTCCACCGTTTTATAAGTTAGCTCATCTTTGAATGGACCTTCTACCTTCTGTTTGAAAATTGTCCAACACCTGCTTTGGCAAAGAAAATGAACAAAGGAGTTATTAATTACTTGACATCAGGGAACGAACGAAAGAGGGCGATATAATGCGATAATGATTGAAATTACTTGTTGAGCATTTCTTTCATGTCGGACCACAACGCTTGGTCCCAACTTAATGAGTCGTGGACTTCAACTGTGGACTTGTCAGGTTGAATGCTTAGCAGAATCCAGTGGAACCTGCGGACGTTTACATAAAGCAGACATGCATAGCTCATCAATTACACTTAACATCGAGAAAGCCAAATAAAAATATGTACAAGACAGAAACACTCACCTGAAGTTGTAAGGAAATAGTATTTCCGTACAGAAATGTTGCATGGTTAAAAAGGTGGTCAGGTCATGCTCCACGTCTTTGGGGTGATTGACTAACGTATGTGAATTCACGATATATGGGTCAACGAACCCAACCTCAAAAACTTTAGATCTTTTGCATTCCAGCATCTTCATTCTGCATAATAGCGTACAAAAGGATATATATATAGGCAGGATAATATAATACAGGCAATGAACGAGCTGAGCTAGAGACTTAATTACGAAAATAAATCACTTACAGACAATAGCAAGAGAGGATAGATTTGTCGAGGGCGCGCTTTTGGAATAACTGGAACAGTTCAGTCAGTTGAACTGTATAATGTAACGTTTGAAGAAATGCTCCACTCTAACGTCCAGCGGAAACCACTCTTTCGCGTCCTTCTTTGATGTGTGCACCAGGTACCAGGTATGCAGATTTCGCATATGTGTTGATAGACCCGTCATCTCCTCATTACTGACCATAGGCTCCCCTTGGACATATTTCCGTGCCATCTCTAACATTGGCGCATGTTCATAGCCTAAAAGTTGACCAAGGCTCATACCCAAGGCGGTAGCCTGTTCCTTGGCCTGAGATACAGTGACACCAAGTTCTTTAGCAGCAGCTATGGCTCTGGGGTCCAATAATTCCAGGTCCTTATCCATAGCGACTCTGAAGTCCTTGTCGACATCGGAACACACTATGAGCGGGGGGACCGATTGATTTTTCTGCTGTCCGAGCTGGGCAATTTGTTTCCCGCTTTTTGCACTTCTTCCCTTGTTCTGCTCAGACTGGGCACGTGCTAGCTTAGTAAGTTCACGACCATAGTCAGATGGCAGATTCATCGATATCTGGGATGGCTGCTCAAGGAAGGACTTTCTCCACTTTTTGGATTTTTCATCGTATACCGGCTTCTGCTCGGGCTTTTTTGGTGCAAAAAAAGCCTTATTGTAGGCAGCCACCTCCGCGGCGTTTTCCGCTACAGTCCTGTCATAAGGTCTAATGGGAAGATTCTTATGAGGTACTGTTGGGAGGGGCGACCTTTTACGTTTCGGTGATCGCTTACCCCTCATAGTACGAGCGGTGGGCGGAAACGGCTGACGCGGCGGCGGAGACGGCTGACGCGGCGGCGGAGACGGCTGCGCTGGAGACTGGTGAGGCGGTGAAGAGGACTGTTGCGCTGGAGAATGCTGAGGCGGTGAAGAGGACTGTTGCGCTGGAGACTGGTGAGGAGTCGATGGCCTTGGCTGCCAGTTCGGAAGCACGATGAATTCCTTTGGCCATAGAATGGTCGCTTTCTTGGCTTCTCCAAGTTCAAGCACCTCCCCATCTTCACCTGCAGGGTGTTGCAGCTTCAGCTCCTCATAATCTTTCATCACTTCATCCACCGCGACAACAGCGTAGCCATTTGGAACCGGAGAGAAATGGTAAGTTGGATTAGGTCCAATTGGTACGACATAGCCGACCGCCACCTTCACGGTTAAGTTAAAAACTTTCACATGCATCTCACAAGGTGTGCTCTCCGTGATATCATCCACTGGGTAGCGACGAAGTGGAGCCACTGCATCATCATTACCATCCTGGAGCTCCGTGGAAGCCACGCTGCTTTTCCGATTCGATGGGCCACCGGTACCATCGCATGCAGCTTCTACCATGTGCCGTTGAGATTGGCCGCTAGTACCTTGCTGGCTAAGCACGGCAATTTGTTCCTTCTGCAGCTTTAATTCTCTTCTATATTACGCAGCCGGTCTGCAGCAGCGCGTGCTTCCATTGCCTCCCTTTCCTTTCTCCTCTGATGGCTTCTATCAGGAAATTTCTTCCTGTGCTCGGGAATCGCAATTGTCTTGGGCTTGGAGCCAGGTACGCCTCGTAACCGTCCGTCGTGTTCCTTATTCCCAAGGGCGCGTGTGAGCTCGTCATCCTCTCTATCGGGAATGAACCGTCCCTCTTCAACATCCTTTACTGCATTTCTAATTTCTTGGATGGGTAGTAGGGGATTATCTTTGTGTCTTCTGTTATATATGCACTTCCCTTCTGCGTCCAACGTGCCCCCATGCCCGTAAAACCAATTTCTTGCCCGTTCGATCCACTTGAGTGGCTCTGGAGTGATCCCATTAGCCAGCAGGTCCGCCTCAAGTTTCTCCCACTTAGGCATGCTACCAGCGTAGCCACCAGGCCCCATAGTATGGTGGTACATCTTTAGAGCAGCATTTGCCGCATTTTTTGCAGACTTTTCCAGAGCTTCCTCTGATTTCTTGTACGCCACAAATTCTTCCCAGTAGTCCTTTATCTTCTCATACCCTTTATCGAAGTCTGGAGTCTTATTTTTCTTGACAAACAGTTTGTTCAATCTTTTCTTCCAGTTCTTGAATAGCTCGGCCATCTTCTTAAGTGCCCAGTCCTTGACTTTTTGCTCCATGATTTTCCGGGCAATCTTTTCTGCCTCATCTGGATCCTCCTCATCTGAATCCACCTCTGGCGCCGGCAGGGTGAAATTAACCATGAGCTTTCTCCAAAGTCTTTCTTTGCCCTCATCGCTGACATATAGCTGTCCTTTCTCCTTTGGCCGATGCCATTCTCGAACGGTGATCGGGATGAAGTCCCTAACAAGAACTCCGCATTGCTTTACCATTTTATTTTTAACACCAGGGGGAGCAGTCGGTGTGCCGTCTTCAGCGACTCTTTCGATCGTGTACCTTTCTTGGTCGCCCAACTTTTTGGCTGGGCCTCGTTTTGTCCTTACAGAAGATTTGCTCGATCCGGAGGGCTAAAAGAAGAAAGAGCGTTAATATATGTATATAGACAGCAGAGGCTTAATTAATACAATCTTCGGCTTCATTAATATATGTATATGCACCTCGCCGGAGTTTGCAACATTTAATGTTCCACCGGAGCCTTCGGCTTCTCCCTCGCTGACTTCTCCCTCACCCCGGCCGTCGGGTTCTACCTCACCGGAGCCGTCTCTTCGGTTGAGAGACTCATCTCCCTCACCGGAGTTGTTCAAAAACTCCGTGGTGACATCGACAATATCTTCCGGCCCGCGGATTATATCCTGGAGGATATTTTCCTGATCTTCGTCTCGTTCCATAGTTTCTGCAAATTAAGAACAATGCACAAAACTTTAGTTGGGTAACTTGTTCCATATGTCAAGATACATCTACAATATCATCTCATTTGCAAGAACAAATTAGAAACTTCATATGCTGCCTTATAATCTCATTTGCAAGAGCACCTCGTATCGTAAACCCGTAAACTCGTAAACTCGTATCGTAAACCCGTAAACTCGTATCGTAAACCCGTAAACTCGTAAACTCGTATCGTAAACCCGTAAACTCGTATCGTAAACTCGTAAGGTCGGAACAAAATTGTTTCCCTAACACAAAAAATCCTAAGTGTTTGAATTTCTAAACCTAAGCAAAAAATCCTTTAATTCATACATTCATACATTCATATATTCATACGTACTGCCGCACTGCAAATTTTTAAACAAAATTGCTAAGTTTCAAAATTTCATTGCAACTAAAAACAACTTTATCTAAATGACTTAGCAATATTTCTAACAAAATTGCTACATTAATAATAACCTAAAATAATCTAAACAAAATTGCTAAGTTTCAAAATTGCTAAACTTTCAAAATTGCTACACTAAAAATTATTTTTGTTGCTCAATTGATTCCACAAAAATTAGGGATGCTAATTTACCACAATACTAAGCTAACAAAATTGGATTCACATTTTAAACTACCACTGTACAAAATTAAACTACACTAAATTAAACTACAAATTAAACTACCACTATACAAAATTAAACTAACACAATTTTTTAACATTGTTTTCTAACTTTTCTTTCTAACTTTGTTAAATTTTCAAAATTTTATAACTTTTCTAACTTTGCTAACTTTGCTAACAACTCTAAAATTTCTCACATTTTGCTAACATAGCTAATAACTCTAAATTTTCTAATTTTGCTCACATTTTCTAAGTGGGAGCGCGAGGCAGAGGAGCGTGAGGCAGAGGAGCTCGAGGCAGGGGAGCGCGACGGCGGAGAGGAGGACGGAGGAGGAGGCCGGCGAACGGAGGGAGCGCGACGGCCTCGGGCGCGACGTACGGCGGAGGAGAGAGATGATCGGAGGAGGGGGAGGCCGGAGCAGGGGCGCGTGATGGAGGCGCCGGAGCAGAGGGCCGTGCGACGGGCTCCTCTCCTTCTTCTCAGCACGGGCGGCGGCTGCGGGCGCGGCGGCACGGGCGTCGAGGGCACCGGCGTCGAGGGCGAAGTTGGGCAGCCTGACGGCGTGCGGGCGCGGCGGCACGGGCTCCTCCTTCTCTTCTCCGGTCCTTAGCGTTTCTGCGAATGAATCGGGGAAGGAGAAGGGCAACAGTTAAGTAGCAGGGGTCTTTGGTCCCGGTTGCTGGAAAGAACCGGGACCAATGCCTCTTTGGTCCCGGTTCGTGCCAGCAACCGGGACCAAAGAGTGGGTCATTTAATGCCAGATCCAGTGGCGCGCCGATGGACTCTTTGGTCCCGGTTCTTGCCAGCAACCGGGACCAAAGAGTCCTTTTTCAAAATTATTTCGAACTTTTCAGTTCTGAAATGTTGTTCCCGCCTTTTTTTTCTTATTTAGGTGTTTGAATATGAATTTCAAATGGTTTTGAATCTGAAAAGACTTTCAACATGAAAAGTGTTTAAATTTGAATAAATAATCCAAAACCATTTTCTGTTTTCTGAAATAATTATTCTAACTATACAAACTATTAACCATTTTGCCATTTTCAATTAAAAATATATTAACTTTATTGCATATTTTGAATTGACAAAACTTTCAACGTGAAAAGTGTTTGAATTTGTATAAATAATCCAAAATCAATTTTACATTATTATTGTCATTTTCAATTTAATATGGATAAATTCATATCTTTAAATCCGTAAGTCGAAATTCGACAAATAATCCGTAAGCAGAAGTAAATGCAGAACAATTTCAGTAAACCTATATTTGTAAGATGAATGTTTGGTGTTGTAAAATGCAGAAGAAAGCAGATAAAAATTATTAATTCATTTATCTTAATGCATTACATAAAAGGTTTAATACATTATTACACATGATACAACGTCTCACAAGCGCTTGAAAGAAACACACCCCTGATCCAACATCACCAACATTATTCTACATAAACGGACTTGCTGGCTCGAAGGCCGTAGGATTAGGGGGAACGGCGGGAGGAGCCAGCCCCGTGGGCGGCCGCCCGGTTCTCGCGCGCACGTTTGCGGCGGAGGGCAAGATCCATGGAGGATGAGTCTTTCAGCGCCCAATCCAGATCGGAAGCCTCCTTCGCCTTGAGCTGGTAGGAAGTCTTGGCTCGCTGGACAGGGTAGTCGCGGACAGACTGGAAGGAGGCTTCCATGGCCTCCTGTATCTGCAACCCACAACCTTCTTCCCCGTCGTCGCTCCAGTCGAAGTCGTCGTCGTCCTCCTCCTCCTCCGCGGGAGGAGCGGCGGCGCCTGGTGGAGGTGCAGCGGCGCCAGGTGGAGGTGCGGCGGCACCTGGTGGAGCAGGAGGCCGGTAGCTGGGCATTCCTCTCCACGCCGGGCTCGTGGGCATACGGCGGGATAGACTCCCGCGGTTGCGCCCGAGCACGCTCGACCTCGTCCAGAAGGCGCTGCGGCGGGCGTGGCGGATCCATCTCGTGGAGACGATGCGTTCGTGGCTAGGAATGGTGGATTAGGGTTTACCCCGTCGGCGACAATATATAAAGACCTCCAGGGCAGCGCTGGGGGAGGACACGTGCCCAGGGAAGCGCTGGGGGAGGACACGTGTCGTGACCGCAAAGCCCGTCTTTAGTCCCGGTTGGTGTTACCAACCGGGACTAAAGAAGCACACGGATCGTGTGTTTCTTTCAAGCGCTTGTGAGCCGTTGGATCAGGGGTGTGTTTCTTTTGAGGGATTGTGAGCTGTTGGATCAGCAGTATCACGACCACTTCGTGAGCCACATGACCCGGTTGGTGTTACCAACCGGGACTAAAGAAGCACACGGATCGTGTGTTTCTTTCAAGCGCTTGTGAGACGTTGGATCAGGGGTGTGTTTCTTTTGAGGGATTGTGAGCTGTTGGATCAGCAGTATCACGACCACTTCGTGAGCCACATGACCCGGTTGGTGTTACCAACCGGGACTAAAGAAGCACACGTACCCTATATATAGCCGCCCTCCTCAGACAGGTTACTCACTCACACAAAACATTCCAGCGTCACTCGGAGAGGCATCTTTGGGCAACCAGCGGCAAGACGTCTCTGATGACCTGCGACCGTTCCAAACGGTTGCAGATCATCAGAGATGTGTTGCCGGACGGTTGTAGATCATCAGAGACGTCTTGCCGCTGCTTGGATCGAAGTGGCGCTCAAACACAAAACATTCCAGCGTCACTCGGAGAGGCATCTTTGGGCAACCAGTGGCAAGACGTCTCTGATGACCTGCGACCGTTCCAAACGGTTGCAGATCATCAGAGACGTCTTGCCGGACGGTTGTAGATCATCAGAGACGTCTTACCGCTGCTTGGATCGAAGTGGCGCTCAAACTCACGAGCCACCGTCGGGCTGTATGCAGGGGGAACTGTGTTTGGACGGTCGAAGCTGAGGTTTGAGAGGTTCCCACGGGAGGTGTGGGAGCCGACAACCACCTACCACGCGTGTTTCACCGGTCGTCATGCAATTAATTAACAGAAAACAAAAAAGAAAACTCACATGTGATATAACCCATTTCTTCTAGATGGAAACTCCCATTTCGTGTATTATGGTTTTCACCACATAAAGGTTTAATACATTACTACACATCATAATCTGCTGACATGTCTGTCTTGTCCTCGACTCCCACGATGTTTCTTTTCCCTGAACCATGGAGCATCTTCATTATTTAACGGGATGCTTGGGTCAGTTCTCACTGTGAAGGGCGGAATTTCATCAAACTTATCATAATCTGCTGACATGTCTGTCTTGTCCTCGACTCCCACGATGTTTCTTTTCCCTGAAAGAACTACGTGACGCTTTGGCTCATCGTCTGATGTATTCGTTTGCTTGTTTTTTCTTTTTTTCGGTCTGGAGGACATGTCCTTCACATAGAAAACCTGAGCCACATCATTGGCTAGGACGAATGGTTCGTTCTTGTAACAACCAAGATTCTTGAGATCCACTGTTGTCATCCCGTACAGCTGGTCTACCTTTATCCCTTCTCCATTCATGTTGACCCAACTGCACCGAAACAAAGGGACCTTAAAAGTAGGTCCATAGTCAAGTTCCCATATCTCCTCTATGCGACCATAGTATGTGTCCTTTTGCCCATCGTCGTTTGTTGCATCAAAGCGGACACCACTGTTCTGGTTGGTGCTCTTTTTATCTTGGGCGATCGTGTAAAATGTATTCCCATTTATCTCGTACCCTTGGAAATTCAATACAGTCGAAGATGGTGACGCGGCCAACAAGTAGAGCTGATCTCCGACAGTGGTGTCATTCATGAGCTGTAATCGCAACCAACTGCCGAAGGTCTCCATGTGTTTTTCTTTAATCCAGGAGTCATCCTTCCCCGGGTTCTTGGAGCGTACATAATTCTTGTGTTCCTCGATATACGGAGCCACGAAGGTGGAACTTTGTAGAACTGTGTAGTGTGCTTGAGTTAAAGAATGCCCGTCCCTACATATCAGTGCTTTCTTTCCTAGCGTGCCTTTTCCACTCAGTCTCCCCTCATGCCGCGATTCAGGAACACCAATCGGCTTAAGGTCAGGAATAAAGTCAACACAGAACTCAATGACCTCTTCTGTTCCATAGCCCCTTGAGATGCTTCCTTCTGGCCTAGCACGGTTATGAACATATTTCTTCAAGACTCCCATGAACCTCTCGAAGGGGAACATATTGTGTAGAAATACAGGACCGAGAATGGCAATCTCGTCGACTAGGTGAACCAGGAGATGCGTCATAATATTGAAGAATGATGGGGGGAACACCAACTCGAAGCTGACAAGACATTGGACCACAGCCTTCTGTAAACTTGGTAGAGTTACTGGATCGATGACCTTCTGAGATATTGCATTGAGGAATGCACATAGCTTCACAATGGGTACTCGAACATTTTCCGGTAGAAGCCCCCTCAATGCAACCGGAAGCAACTGCGTCATAATCACGTGGCAATCATGAGACTTCAGGTTCTGGAATTTTTTCTTTGCCATATTTATTATTCCCTTTATATTTGACGAGAAGCCAGCCGGGACCTTGATACTGCTCAGGCATTCAAAAAAGATTTCCTTCTCTGCTTTGGTAAGAGCGTAGCTGCTTAAGTATTGACGCCCTTTATCCGTCTGCTTGTTGTATGGGTCTTTCATACGTTGCTGGTCTGCCCGTGCTTCCGGTGTATCTTTTGTCTTCCCATACACGCCCAGGAAGCCTAGCAGGTTCACGCAAAGATTCTTCGTCACGTGCATCACGTCGATTGAAGACCGGACCTCTAGGACTTTCCAATAGGGTAGCTCCCAGAATATAGAGCACTTCTTCCATATGGGTACGTGGTTGTCAGCGTCATTCGGAACAGATAGACTGCCAGGACCCTTTCCAAAGATTACTTCTAAATCCTTGACCATGTCATATATAACATCACCATCAGGGAGGTTAGGCTTCTTCCGGCGATCTGCCTCACCGTTGAAATGCTTGCCGGGCTTTCTTACGGCATGACTGTTCGGAAGAAATCGACGATGCCCCAGGTACACATTCTTGTTTCCCAAATGTATACTTTCAGTCTTATCTAAACAGTGCGTGCATGCATTGTATCCCTTGTTTGACTGTCCTGAAATGTTACTAAGAGCAGGCCAATCATTGATGGTTACGAACAGCAACGCTCGTAGGTCAAATTCCTGTTGTTTGTGCTCATCCCACACACGTACACCTGGTTCGGACCACAACTGCAAAAGTTCATCAACTAATGGCCTTAGGTACACATCAATGTCGTTGCCGGGTTGCTTCGGGCCTTGGATGAGCACTGGCATCATAATGAACTTCCGCTTCATGCACAACCAAGGAGGAAGGTTGTAGATACATAGAGTCACGGGCCAAGTGCTATGACTGGAGCTCTGCTCCCCAAAAGGATTAAAGCCATCTGTACTTAGACCAAATCTTAAGTTCCTTGCGTCATCTGAAAATGTCGGGAACTCTCTGTCGATTTTTCTCCACTGGGACCCATCGGCGGGGTGTCTCAACTTCCCGTCTTTCTTACGCTCTTCTTTGTGCCATCGCAACAACCTGGCATGCTCTTTGTTTCTGAACAGACGTTTCAACCGTGGTATTATAGGAGCATACCACATCACCTTAGCAGGAACCCTCTTCCGGGGGGGCTCGTCATCGCACTCAACATCACCAGGGTCATCTTGTCTGATCTTGTACCGCAGTGCATTGCATACCGGGCATTTATCCATATTCTCGTACTCACCGCGGTACAGGATGCAGTCATTAATGCATGCATGTATCTTCTGCACATCTAATCCTAGAGGGCAGATAGCCTTCTTTGCTTCGTATGTAGTCTCGGGCAATTCGTTATCCTTTGGAAGCTTCGGCTTCATTATTTTCAGCAACTTCTCAAATCCCTTGTCAGAACAACCAGTCTCTGCCTTCCATTTCAGCAGTTCCAGTGTGGTACCGAGCTTTGTGCTGCCATCTTCGCAGTTTGGGTACAGCAACTTTTTGTGATCCTCAAGCATGGCCTCCAACTTTAGCTTCTCCTTTTCTGTATCGCATTCTCGCTTTGCATCAGAAATGACCCCACCAAGACCATCAGCGGGCTCATCTGATGCCCGATGTTCACCTCTTTCTTCTTCAACGTCTTCCATTACAGTATCACCGCATTCCTCAGGGAACATAGGATAGTTGTCATCATCCTCCTCTTCTTCATTGTCTTCCATCCTAACCCCTCTTTCTCCGTGCTTGGTCCAACAATTATAGCTGGGCATGAAACCTTTCCGAAGCACGTGGTCTTGAATGGTTCTCTTGTCAGAGTACTCCCTGACGTTCCGACACTTCTCACATGGACAAGGCATAAAATTATTCACTTTGTTTGCCTCAGCCACATCGAGAAATTTATGCAGGCCTGCAATAAACTCGGAACTGCGTCGTTCGCCGTACATCCATCGCATCCGTGCATCCATCTGCATCATATATATAATTAAGTTTATCAAATACCATTACAATAACATCGTGAATAGTGAAATGACCACCGTACATCGACACGTGCAATATTTCTGTATCAATTACAGATGAAAAGGATATAGTTGCTAACCTCGGCCGAGGATATCATCTTGTGTGAACTTAAGTGCGGCTCGGGCATTTCATCGAACACATCTTGTGCGTGGCAAAGGAAAAAAAAACTAGCACCCACTTCCCACCAATCCAACCAGAAAAAAAACAGAGGAGAGAAGAGAGGGGGGTGGGGGTTATTTTATAGGCAGGGGAGGGGTATTGGTCCCGGTTCTTGGCACGAACCGGGACCAAAGCTCCGCGGCAGGCCACGTGTCCGGCTCTGGAGCTTTGGTCCCGGTTCGTGCCAAGAACCGGGACCAATGCACCCAACCGAACCGGGACCAATGGTCCACGGGCCCCTGGCAGCTCGAACCGGGACCAGTGCCAGGCACTGGTCCCGGTTTTTCACTGAACCGGGACCAATGGCTGGAGCGGCCCTGGCACTGGTCCCGGTTTTTCACTGAACCGGGACCAATGGCTGGAGCGGCCCTGGACCAAAGATGGTTTTTCTACTAGTGTTGGTTACCATCTCGTATGGTCAATACATGCGGTCACTCGATGGACTATAAGTCACTTGAAATCAGGAAGTTGATTTCATCTCAAGCGATTTTTTTTAAAGCATGTGAGATTTTTTTATGTGTGTGAATCCAACAAACACGGTTCAATGATCGATCTTTCGTGTCAGATTTTTGCGCACCTTGTGTATATTATAGCTAGAGGGTAGATAGCGAAACAACAATTAGTCAAATGCATGGATGGTCGAGTTGGCATGCCACCAGCAGCTTCATGGCTAGTTAAAGGGTAAATATTGTAGTTCGGCTAGCTCAACATGCATGCCGACTAACTCTCGCATGTTTGCGGCTCGATTAATAATCATGCTTAATCAACACATCTTAATTTTGTTAAGCACGTGCGCCACGATATGGAACTGGCTGCTTGGTACGCTTTTGCTTTGTGTTACTCCATTCAGTTTGGTCTGGTATGTAATTCGCTGAACGTCTCTTCGTAAAGGTAAAAGGGCGAGTATTTTATACACCAATTGCCCAAAACATCTAATGTAATTGCAGCCTTGCTTGAATCGCATAACTTTGACAGAGACGCATGATGAATAGGTTCATCCTCCACGAATGATCAGCTTATCTCTGGCTTCAATGGTAGCTTTCTTCATTCCAAGTTGCGGTTACCTTTTTTGACGATTCAATCTCATCCTGCGGCAACCACAAACGTACTGCTTTTTCCTGACAAGTGACCCGACGTCCATACACTATGTGCATATAGATGCTCTTTACACAGGGAAGTTCCAAGCCATTTTCGTTACGTGAACTCGTGTCCGCATCACCTAATCGGTTGCACATATTCTTAGCGTGTGCAGTTTTCTTGGACCTTGAACCATCTACTCCAGGAAATATATGCCCCCAGCCTGTAGTAGTTGTGATATACGGTTTTATAAGTTTACCTTTATCGATAGAGAAATTAGAGATATGAACAGATGACTATAATGGATATATGCTGACATAGATATGCATGTTTATTAAGCTCTACGAGAAAGTTGTCAAAGGACACCTACTTGACTACTTCAATGCATGAAGATACAACGGCCATGCATGCACGTTGCCCGACTTTCATCAGATAGATAAAGCTAACATGTTGGAGTTTTTTTTTTTTTTGAAATTCTAACATGTTGGAGTTAGGGGGGGGTAGTAAGCTTGGCTTGGAGCATTAGTTTGCTAGACACAGGTGGTAACTATTATTGTAAGGAATATTTACTGGCTTGTGGAATCGATGTAGACTATCCGAATAATTTATATTCACTTGTCTTATGTATACATTTGTCTTCTTTGAAAGGTGTAGCTAGCATATGGTGCTTTTCAGTTCAAGAAGCAATTATATGCGGTAGCTAGTCAATCGGGTATTTTGTATCGATTAGAATTTGATATTGACAGCGATGGCTTAATGTGTTGTAGTACATCCGAACGACAGGCACCAGAGTCTATAAGGGCCTCAATTATTGGTTAGCTTTTGCATGGTCGATGATGCATAGGGCTTGATGGACTACTTCACTTGAAATCAGGAAGGTAATTTGGCCTCAAGTGATTTTTCTAAAGCATTAGGGGAGATCTTTAGACACGACGCAAATCCGGCAAGCACTGTTCGTCAACCGTGTCTGTCCTTTTGCCCATCTGTTGTGCGTTTCAATCGCGCGGCTAACGTAGATAGCGACGCGACGATTAGGCAATGCCAGTGGACATCCCAATCCGCAATTTGCATGACACTAGTTTCTTGCTAATGGCTATAGATGCATGTAGTCAGGCTCTCAGGTTTTGCTTTCTGTTGGCTTCTCGATCACACGTTTATTATTCTATGTTAATTGTATAGCGTATACTTGGTCACTTTTGGTGAACTAAGTCCACAAACCCAATTTGTGACAGGAATTTAGGACGCATCTTTCTCTTCGTTTAGTTCTTCCTTCACGAAAAAAAATGAAGAAGTTCCATCGAGAATATGGCTTTAGGAGGTGAACTGAAGCTGTTGCGAGAATGCACCCCAACCGGCATTGATTATTCTCACCCATGATCGATCTTCCAAAAAGAATTGAGTTAGGCATCTATATTTGTACTTAGAAGAAGCTAGCAAAGCAAAGCAGGGTTTCTCACGTCGACGACGACAACATTGACAACGGTGGTTGCAGCGACCACGGTTTTTGCTGGCAAGGGAACAAATGTAGGCTGGGACCTCGCTCGAGAGCTAGCAAAATGCCACAAAATACGACATGGCTAGGCTAGCTCTCCTACCGACCGCGCCGCGAGCCTGGTTCTCCGTTTCCTCCGCCACTTGCAGATGACGCCGTCGCCAGAGAGGACAGGAGAAGCGACGAGACAAGCTAATTTTTTTAAATAATACGCGAAATTTATTTAATTAGGTAAATAGTACACGTTTTTATTTTTTTTCAAAAATATTAGTCAGTCGTTTTAGCCTAATTCGACTGGGCTAATCGTACTTGGGGAAGACGATTAGGGACTTGTCGTCCTTGGGGAAGACGATAGGTAGTTGCATGCATGCACATGCATAGTCCTTGCCACATGCAAGATTCCTTGCACATGGGACCTGTCGTCTTCGGCAAAGACGATTAGTACCAATCGTTTTCGGCCATGACGATTAGTACTAATCGTTTTTGACCAAGACGAGTGGATAATATTTTTGAAAATAAAAAAACGCGTATTATTTCTGGAAATAATAAGAAAAGCATATTATTTAAAAAAAATTAGCGCTAGGCTAGACTGCTAGAGGGTCGCGATCGAGTAGAATATCTATATCACGTGAAAGCCCACGGCGACGTGCTACTAGACTGCTAGTCGTGGCGACCCGCCACCGCGAATGCTTTTAGGATCTTTATAATTATCTTGTGGGCCCAACCACCGCGTGCATGGACTTGGTTGACTACTTACCCGGCCGGACATGCCGGTCGCCGCGCGCTCGGAGCCGGGCAGACGCCGGAGGTCGCCGCTCCCGTCACATAGGGCCCCGCCCACCTCTCGTCGTCGGCGAGACGTCCCCTCCGATCGAGACTTGAGAAGATTCTCTCTCGAAAGTTTAGCAAGCAAGCCGGCCGTATCTCCATGAGACACACGGCTCTCTCTCCAATGACATGACAAGTGTCGTAGTACTTGTGTGCTTGCTTTACATGCTAATTAATCACATTAGCTAGCTAGCTAGGAATCTGTCATTTCGTTTTGGAACCGATCACTTCCAGCCAGAGAAGGAAGCAACGAGACCTAACGTTAGGCCACCGCATGAGCGCGACGATACGTTGGAGTCACTAGCAGTAGCAGTAGTGTTGCGTGTGAACAATTCTATCCAACCCAATGGTAAAATTCGTGTAGAAAGAACGAACAATACGTAGGATCTACAATACAGAAAAATAGCACTTCAATAGTTCCTTTTTTTGCACTTCGCCTTCAAAGTCGTCCACACTACACTTCATTCCAATTTTGCTGACGTTCTTCCATCAACGGGTTTTCCTTTTAATTTTTTCGACAAGGAGGAAGCGTCTGTACGAAAATGATGCACACAAATTTTCGTATTCAATTATTCAACATAGTCTTACAAAAATATCAAATCAATCTGAAGCCACCATTCTAGAGACATATGTCGCTACACCAACAAGTTTGATGTTGGGGGTGGCCATGCTCGGGGCCATCACCCTGACCTCACACTGAAACCCCAACACTGAATCTGGAAGTCTCACCACCACTCAACGGTGAGCCGGGAATACGAACTGGTTCAGCCGACCCTCAGAACGGATCGCATGCGTGAGCTCCATTTTCCGCCAACCCATTTTAAAGATAGGGATCAATGAAATGATCTTGCAAGGCTCGTCGTAGACGCTGCCACGACACTAGATAGCGCCACCGCCTTGCACCTGTCCATTATCCTGCGTCTACCGCAGAGCACCATAGCACCATGTCACCAATACTCGTCGTCATCAATGCAGTACACGCCACGCAGCTACACCTTGGCCATCGTGCGAGAAGCACGTAGAGACCAGCGCATAGCCACCGAAGTCATACACTTGTCCCCCAGACGATGTGTGATTCTAAAGATGATGTCCCGACCGGCCGGCCCCAAGGGGGGACGACGTAGGAACTTCACCATCATTTGATCCGAGAAGCCCGAATCTGGGTTTTCCCTCGGAGGGCACAAGAAACGACAACAGCCCCACAAAATCTCCACCGAGATAAACGATGCCCACAGGCGTCTCAAATCGACGGTTCAGGCCGAGACCGAAACAAGCTTCCGTTGCCATCCTCGCACTCGTCACCAGTTGGACTATCGGCTCCTTCTCATCATCGACTGTACCCACGGGTGTAGCATCTACCATAGAAAAAATACTCCCTCCGGTCCCATTTAAGGGCTGCCGCTTATATGTATCAGCTGTACATGGTGAGTTGAAAGCCCATGACACTTTTTTCGGATCGGAGGGAGTAGCACTTTACTCTTCGAAGACAAGCTCTTTTATTTTGCAAGCCTCGCTTTCAAAGTCGTCCACTCGACACACGACTCTCTTCAGTCCAATTTAGCTGATGTTCTGCCATCAACAGATTATCTTTTGTATGTTTTTTACGATGAGGTTGGAACCCTCGCCTATGTATCAAAACGATGCACACATTTTTTTATTAATTCAATTATTCAACATAGCCTTACAAAAAACATCAAATCAAACTGAAAACACCATTCTCATAAAAGCTGTCGCTACACCAACAAGGTTTATGTTGGGGTTGCCAGGATCGGGGCCATTACCCTGACCTCACACCAAAACCCAATCATCTAAATGCGGAAATCTCACCAAGCAGCCCAATGGCAAGCCGGGAGTACGAACTGGTCCATCCGACCATCAGAACGCACCACATGCGTGCGCTCCAGAAGTCACTGCCGTCGTCTTCCGCCAACCCATTTCAAGGATAGGTATCAACACAATGATCTTGCAAGGTTCATCGTCGACGTTGCCACGACTCACGGCGCCTGATAGCGCCACCACCTTCAGCCTGTCAATTATCCTGCATCCGCCGCCGAGACTCTCCGTAGCAGCATGTCGCTGAGACTCGTCATCGTCAGTGTAGTAGACGCCACACTGATACACGTTGGCCACCATGCGAGAAGCAGACGGAGACCAGCGACCAGCCACCAAAGTCATACACTTGTCCCTCAAGATGATGTCCCCAAGGGGGAGACTACGTAGGAACTTCGCCATCATTTGATCCGGGAAGCCCGAATCTGGGGTTTCCTCGGAGTGCACAAGAAAAGACAACAGCCTCATAATTTCACCAACAAGGTAAAGGACGCCCACGGGCGTCGCAATCGGCGTCTCCAGTGTCCGAGACCAAAACAAGTTTTCGCTGGCATCCCCGCACCTATCACCGACTGGATTACCGGCTCCTCCTTGTCATCATCTTTCATCCCCCACGGGCGCGACCGAGCCGCCTCCAGGAATCCGCCGCGAAAGGGATAAGCCGGCACGGCGACACCAGCGCCTAGATCTGGGCACACCATCGAAGTGGCCCGTCAACATCGGAAGAGGCCACATCGCTACACAACCGAAGCTATGACCACACACAAGCCGAGCCGGGACACCCGCTCGAGATCCATCTCGGTCGCGCCCTAGAACCGTGGAGGATGGAAGCCCCGCGGCCGGCATCCTCCCCCGCTCGGTCTTTGCCCAGCGGCCATTCGGCGCCGACGGGGGAGAGGGGTTGCAACTGCCAAACCCTATATCTCTAGGGGAGGCAGTGTGTGAGAGAGGGTCGGGACTGGGTATAACATGCTATAAACATGATATAATTGACGTCTTGCTCACCGGGTATTGTCTGTTGGATTTATTGAAGGAATGAGATCATCACATATTTGCTTAAATTGTGACGTGTGGGATCGAGGAAATAAGTCACATTATTGGCCTGATTGATCAAGTGGGTTCTACAGTGACGTACGCATATACTCTCTCCGTTCCAAATTAGTTGATTTGCATTTGTCTAAATACGGATGTATCTATACTTGTTTAGTGTCTAGATACATTCATATTTTGATAAGTGTGAGTCAAGTAATTTGGAACGGAGGGAGTATATGAAGTCGGCAGACCAGAGTCTTCCGTGACCACTCGCTCTTTGACCAATTTCGACAAGTAGCATGTGTCTATCTACTACAGTTTCCTTCCAAACGATCAGATTGTTAGCCTTACAGTATCCCAACATTAATTGTACCAGTTGACTCGCGGCTTTCGCTTGCTGCTAGCTATAGCTAGTGCGTTGACGAGAAGACGAGGAGGAGGGCAAAAGAAGAAAAAAAACAAGGCGTTGACCTCCGCATAGAGATCTCGTGGGCATATGCATGCAGTGCGCGCCCAGCTGGCTAGCTCGGCAGTGCAGAAAGTGTGATCCCAAGGCATGACAAGCAACTGTCCGTTATGCGCCGGCACATGAAAAATACAACTAATCATTTAAAGGTACTCCTATATATGCAATTATAAGAGCACTTTTTTGTGTGAATCTAGAGGAGAACGAGAATGACCCTTGGCCCTAGGCTTCGGGGAAGTGGCAGGGGAGATCGATGTGATGATCTTGTGTTGTTGCCATCACTAGAATCCGACGGCTCCCACCATGGATCCTCTCGTCGTCTTGTCCCACTAGGCTCTAGCTAGCTCTAGGTTAGCCTTCTTTCTTTTTCTTTTTTTCGCCAGGGAGCCGTTCTTTCCTTTTCCATGCCTCCAAAGAAACCGAAGAAAGCAACATAAATGGTCCAGCTGAGCTCCGATCAATGACTAGTACCTGCATTCCCGTCCTACATGTCTGTCCACCCGTTTCTTCTTTGGATCAGAAAAAAAGTGCCGGCTTATCATCTTCAATCTACCTAAGATTCTCCACTTTCTAATCCTGATAATGTCTGGAATAGTGATCCCATAACCATTTGTTCCAAACCTTGGTCATTTCCTGTTATGAGAGAGGACACAAATTTTTTTTAGCGAAACATGGCAGGAGCTCTGCCTATTCATTTATAGAAGAAGAGAGAACGAAGGTCATTACAAACCCACGCGACAGAAGATCTGCATGCGGATTACTCCCAAGGTGTACAACACTTGTCGACCCCGAAGGGTACAACACACCTAACGCCTGACGAAGCTCCTCGTAAGCAAGGAAGGCCACCTCCAGATAGGTTTGGCGCTTGGCATCGAAAATGCGCATGTTCCTCTCCTTCCAAACATTCCACATGATATAGATGATTCTCGCACTTCTAACACGAGCCCTGGCAGAGGTGGTGCTCGAAATGATCTTGCACCACGCTGAGTCAACGGAGTCATGAGTCCCAGAGAAAGGTCCGAGCTTGTCCGCGGACCACGCATCGATGGTGTTCCACACCGCCACCGTGAACGGGCACTCCATACACAGGTGGGTGGCAGTCTCCGGATGAGCGAGACAGAGCTGGCAAGTGGGATCATGGGGCCAACCCTTGGTGGCAAGCAGGTCAGCCGTGAGGATACGCTTGTGAAGGACCAGCCAGGCGAAGAACTTGACCTTGGGCTCCGCAAAAGCCCTCCAGACTTTAGAGGGCTCAAACCTAGGGAAGGAGCCTTCGAACTGAACAGCGTAGGCCGAGGCCGCGGAGTAGCAGCCATCTTCCGTCCAAAGCCACATAATGGTATCGACCTGATCCTCTAGGAGGTGCGTATCCTGAATGATGGTGGCAAGGTACAAAAACTCAGCAAACTGCGTGAGGTTGGAAAGGCGTGCGACCGACTGGATCCAGGTGTCATTATGAAGCTCAGCACAGACAGTTTTGTTCTTCCTAGTGGCGATCTTGTAGAGGTTAGGGGCCCTGATGGAGAGAGGTCCACCCGACGACCAGGAATCATGCCAGAAAAGGGTGGTTTTACCGTTACCCAGGGTGATCTTTATAGACGCCCGGAAAAGGTTCATATCCGAGGCGCCACAAGGAAGAGGGAATCCCACCCAGGGCCGATCAGGCTCAGTCCATTGTAACCAGGGCCAACGAAGACGCAACGCCCTGCTGAATCTGTCGAGGTCCGCAATCCCCAGCCCGCCCAGAGATTTTGGCCTACACACCGTCTTCCAGTTCACAAGAGAGTGGCCGGCCACCGCTGACAGTGTCCTGATCATCGCCGTGCCAAATAAACCGGCGAGAGGTGCGGTCGAACAACCGCTGAGCCCATTTCGGCATCAATTAAAGTAAAAATATATAAGATGACTATTTTGGTAACCTTAAGACCATACAACTTTGAAATTAAAGTAGACCGGTTCAACACATTTGAGTGGAGATTACCATGCAATACATCCGATAATGTGACCTCCAGATAAACATTTTAGTGGAATAAAACTTTTTCGGCGAATTGATTAACATCTTCTTTGGAAGTTTTTTTAGTTTATACAAGTGTATGTTTGCAACGAAAATTTATAAACTAAATGGCACGCGAATAGAGGCATGGGATTTTTGATCTTTTCTTCAAACATGGAGTATATACTAGCTGATTTTTTTTCTCCGGACAAAATGTTGTACAACGAAAATTACAAGTGATATGACCCCTTGACAAAAAGTTACTACTAATTTGCGTAGGTCACCCTACACTCTTAGTTTCACTACAGAGATCACATCCTGCTGTTCTGTGTACACCCCTCGTCTTCCGAGGAATGCAACAGAGGTAACCAACAAGGCGCCTAATCCGTTAGCTGTAATAACTAGGTTCAGCAAGGGCCTCGGTGAAACCTTCTCAGGGCGAATGTCTTCTTCTTTCGTTCTGTAGTGGTGTATGTGACTACATGTATAGCAACTAAATTGATACACGCACGTGGTGACAAATCAGCCGCTGAAGGGCTTGTAGACCTTGAGAGCTTCGATGATGTCGGCGATGGAGCCAGCGGCGGCAGCGATGGACACGATGAGGCAGCCAACGCTGAGCATCTTGAGGCAGAGCCACTGCGTGCTCCCGCGTGGCACGGCGTGCTGCTTGATGTACATCTCGACGGGGAAGTAGACGGTGAGCGGCCAGAAGGAGACGGCACCGAGGAGCCCCACGACGTTTCCGAAGAAGGGGAGGAGCATGGCGAAGACGGTGGTGAGGCAGACGAAGGCGGAGCGCCAGGTGAGGCGGAAGACGCTGAGCGCGAAGGGGCCGACGCGGAACTCGCGGGCGATGAAGACGCTGTCGGGCCAGGTGGACTTTGCCCAGCGCTCGACGAAGGCGAAGATGGGCTGGCAGAAGACCTGGTAGGCGCCGATGAGGTGCACGACGATGGCGACGTTGGCGATGTCCAGCAGCCAGAAGGGCTCGTAGAAGCCGAACCCCGTGAGCAGGTTGTCGGGGGCCTCGTCGCCGAACGCCGCGTACCCCATGCACCCGCACAGCATGTAGAAGACCGTCGTCGTCGACACGCTCAGACGCGTCGCGTTCTTCATCACCTTGGCCTCCGACGGCGGCGGCGCCCTGATAGTGTCCTGAGCCAAACATGTATGTCAGCCACAGTAAAAAGAACAGAGCAACCCGAATTGAGCATGCATGAGGGTCGGTCATGGGCTTACTTGGATCTCTATGAGGATGTTGGAGAAGGAGTAGGCGAAGGCGATGTCGCCGAAGGCCTGCAGGCTGCGCCACACCTTCTGCATCGCGGTGATGCCGACGCCGACGCTGATGCCGGTGAGGCTGCCCTTGATCGTACCGTTAGCTGCAAGGAGGCTCAGGTAAGCATCTGCTTCCAACGACAGATTAAGACAAAAGAAGAGGAGGTCTGTTTGTTTCGGGGAGATGCATACATATGGTCTGGGAGATGCCGAGGGAGAGTCCAATGCCGGAGTAGGTGAATGACATGACGGCGGCGACGATGGACAGCCACCATATCTGGTCAAAGTCGGGGATCTGCGAGAAGACGATCTGCACGAGGCCGAAGAGGATCATGTAGGGGTTGCTGGAGCTCTTGCACGGGACGGCGTGTCCGTTGTCGTGGAAGCAGTCGGCCCGCCTGATGGCCCGCATGCTGATGGAGGACGCGATGGTGTACCCGATGGCGACGCCGACGAGGTTGGCGTACTGGATGATCCCGCAGAAGATGACCCGCCGTCCGCCGAGGTTGGAGCGCACGGCGTCCATGTAGGTGTAGTTGCGCTTCCCCGTGGCGGGGTCCCCCGTGCGGTAGCACTCGGCGAGCAGCGTGGAGGTGTAGTAGATGACGGCGGCGAAGAGGAGCATGACCGCGGGCCCGGCCACCCAGCCGAGCTGCGCGATGGCCCAGGCGAGGGAGAGCACGCCGGAGCCGATGACGGCGGTGATGATGTGCGCGCTGGCCGTCCAGAACGTGCCGGAGCGGCGGGGGCGCCCGTCGTCGTCCAGCCACGCTCCGTCCCTGGCGTTCCCGGCCTCCACCGACACCTCCATGGGCGCCACCACTTTCTTCCCGCCGCCGTTGCCCACCGCCATCGATCACTTGATTTCTTTCTAGTACTCGACAAACAATTCTCAGCTAGTTTTGAGGACTTGTCGATCGATCGTGGTGAGAAACGATCGGTCGAATTAGGGGCGCGTGGCAGGAGGAGGCTCGCTCAGCTCAGCTAAGAGGAAGTGGGAGTGGAGTGTTGTTGGCGGGTATAGGCGCGTGTCTGTGTGGGGGAAATGAGAGGGGAGGAAGGAGCAGTATATATAGAAGCGGATTGGCCGGAGAGGCGTCGCCGCGCCTCGCGTGCCCGTGGCGTGAATTCCGTGTGAGTCAGTGAGTGGGAGGAGGGTCCGCTGGTCAACGGATGTGTATCTTTTCAGTGCTAACTTATGCTTTTTGCGTTATGTTGTAGCCTCCTTGTTAGGCGACTGGTGTTGGATTTGGGTCTATTTACCCCTGGCCTCAGAAGATAAACACACTTGCCAAGCTGTGACTGTGTGCTTTTTAGATGAATGTCACGGAAGTATAGTTTCCATTGAACAGAGTAATACAGCGATATGCACGTCTAATCTGCCGTCAGAAACGTAGCCCATCACGCACTGTAATGTGAGTACCGTTTTTGGAACAACTACTGTAGCACTGACAAGCTGGTATTGTTCGAACCCAGTCATTTATCTTCATTATTGATCAACCAAGTTTCGCAAATAATGGGAGCGGAGAATCTCGTGGGCAAAAGATTCGAAGAAATCGCCCACACGGCGGCTTTGCCACAGCTAGCTAGCGCACGCGGATTCTTCACGGCTCGACGAGGTGGAGACGTGGACGTGGAACTGTGGAAGATGGATGATGTGGCTGGCTGGTGGGGCCTAGCTGACAGTGACTCTGAAGAAGGAACGCGCCTCTCTGCTCCAAGGCCCTTCCCAGATGTGTGGGTCCACGCTAGTCAGCGGTAGCACCGCGTCCGGACTCTGCGGTCGCGCGCTAGACTCCCAGCGACGTCAGCGATGTCACATCTCCTACACTTAATTCCGTCCTCCGGTTTTCCTCCGCGTGTCATGGTATTGTACCAAATAATTATTTTCAATTTTTTAAAAATAATATTATTTTTTAGAATAATATTAGTATTAAAAATCCACAGCTTGAGTCGCTATACTCTTCAGGTGTTATGGGATATCCCGTATAAGGAATTACATGGCTCGTGATTACTTTTAGACAGCTCATTACCCTTTCAAGATCATGCCAATGTCATAAGAAACCGTCTTAGTTTTCTCACAGTAAACGAGATATTAGGTCTTGTAGCGTAAGCTAAGTAAATGAGTGATCAAACGATTTGAGACGAACTCAATAGATTTCTAGTTTTAATCTAATTCTTTAATTTGGAACTTCATAGTAGGATCATAAGGTGTGGGAAAAGGTTTGCAATCGGCATATCCAAATCTAATCAACACATTTTTCTCATTGTGGGATTACACAAGTGGTATCCCACCATTTTCAAATCTCAACAGTTTGATGTTCAAGAAAACATCTGCTTCTCCAATCTTTCATCTCAAATCATTCAGATAAGACAGTTTTGATCTCCTATCACTTTGACATTTGTCCCCAAAGTTAGTATGTCATCTACATACAAAGTTAGGACAATTCACTCGCCCCCATCATAGCGGTAGTATACGCATTTGTCAGCATCATTTACAACAAATCCCACAAATATAAAGTTCTTCAAACTTCTCATGCTATTGTTTGGAGGCTTGTTTGAGTACATACAAAGATTTTCGAACTTAGAAACTTTTCTTTCATGACCTTCGAGCACAAAACCATCAAATTGTTCCATGTCAATTTCCTCGTCCAACTCTCCATTTAGTAAAGTCGTCTTAACATCCATTTCATGAACGAGAAGACCAAATAAAAGAGCATGGTGCCCCCATGTGTGGTTTTGCTAATTAAGGACAATTGTTATGGACTAATGTTTGCATTGAGATATTCTTATAGATTTGTCCATAGGCAACACTTGAACTCCATGTGTTGGATTCAAGGTTGAATTGCATCAAGATCATTGATTATAATGAACATATTTGAGATGATCAAGAAAGAAGAATAGATACAAGGTTGATCAAGGCTAAGTGCAAAGAGTGGATTCAAGTTGATCAACACACAAATCTAAATGATGTACCATGTGGGATCATGTAATCCAATGGTATGGTAAGCAATTGTACATATAGCTTTGTGAACTGGGTTAGATATATTTCCATGGGCTTGCATCAAAAGGAAGATTTCATATAGCCCATGAAGGATGATGATAAGTTGGTGGTCATCATCAAGCTTGAGAAGTGCAAGTTCAAGAGGAGCATCTCAAAGATACCCTATGCTTGAACCTTGCCACCCTCTTGGAGATAATGATCAAGTGAAGATGTGCCTAATAGAGGCTCTCCCATAGTGGAGTATAGCAATATGTGAGTCTTCACCAAGCAACCCTCTTGGAGATAATGGTCAAGTTCAACAAAGGTGGTCCACTTGAGGAGATCAAGATCGTCATCATCTAGCTCAAGTGGAATGTGCAAGGCAAAGGTATGATCTTGATAGGGTTTCTATTTTACCGGTCGCATGGTGCTAGTTGGGTGTATGTAACCGCACTATCAAGAGGGGCTCTCGATTGAGCTTTAGCATATCGATCGTAGAGAGCTCAAATCTTTGCATACTTGGCATAATATTTCTTGGTTCTTATTTGGCTTTTATCTTTGTGGGGTTTTGGTGCTTGTCGTGATCTTCGTGACAACCTCATGTTCTTCAAAAACGGATTTCGTATGGAAAACTTGTTGCGTTTTCGATTTTGATAATATTACCAGTTTATCTTTGAGAAAAGATCCACACCTTCCCATGTGTGTCATCCTTACTCTATTGCTGCTCCTTAATATTTCTAACAAAGTTTGTCTCATCTCTTTCGAAGTTTCCTTGCAAAAGTTATAGCAGTTCTGGTTCATGCTATTTTCCTGTGTAGCGGTAGTACCGCTCCTCCCAGGAGTTGTACTGCTACTGCACACCAGGTGCGTCCCGTGTCACGGTAGACCACGTGGTACCTCTCCTTCCAGGGAGCGGTACTACCGCATCAGGTAACACTGCGCGGGAAATAGCCACTGTATTCCTCGCGATACCCAGGCGGTACCAACCTAGTACTACCGCCCGAATTAAATCAGTTAATTCTAGATGGACACAACGGTCTACCGGGCCTGGGACCAGCGGTTTTACCGCTGAACCTGGCCTGTAGAATGCCTCTGGTGAAAGAACGAAGATGCCGCCTAGAGAGGGGTGAACAGGCGGTTACCAATTTTAACATTTTCTTCATAATTAAGGCTTAACAAGATATCACAAGCTTGACTAGATGTGCAATTAGCTGGATACAACCTAGGTGCAAGCAACTAAGATACGCAGCGGAATACAAGTAGTAAAGGTAAGAAGTAACCGCAATGTGGACACGAGGAGATGTTTTCCGTAGTTCCTTCCCAATGGAAGTACGTCTACGTTGGAGGGGTGTGGAGCCACCAAGGCACTCCATTAGCACGAATGTGCTCACCCTATTCTCCGTGAGCTTCACCCGCGAGGGATTGGCTCATCCACTATGAGGTTGACTTGAAGGCGTTGACCAAACCGATACACCAAGGTCGGAGAACTCCACAATGAGTTGGAGCCTCCCAACAATGTCCATGAGCTCCTCACAACAAGTTGAGGCTCCGAAACGTACAAAGTCCTCCTAGGGTTACAATCAACACAAGAGGCAACAAGATCCACAAAGCCTTCTAGGGTTACAAGCAACCCAAGGAGAATCCACAAAGAGTAATAAGCTTCTCAATCTTCACCTCCACGTATCACCGTGGAGAATTCAAACCGATGCACCTAATGCAATGGCAAGATCAAAAGAAGTGCTCAAAGTCATTCACTATCAAATCCCACCAAAGCAACTAATGCTATGGAGTAAGATGGGAGTAAGAACAAGGTAAACAACAAATGAATCCCAAGATCTAGATACAATAAGTTCCCCTCACTTAGAGGAGAGATTGATTGGTGGAAATGTAGATCTAGATCTCCTCTCTCTTTTCCCTCAAGAAGGAGCAAGAATCATTGGGAGGATTGAGAGATACAATCTTTTGGATGTCAAGAATGGAGGTTAAAACTTGCAAAAAAAGGTTGGGAAACCATTGGGGAAGAAGGCCCCTTAAATAGGTCACCAAAAATCAAGCCGTTGGCTGCAGAAACGCGCACGGGCGGTACTACCGCTGGAAACGGCGGTACTACCACCCCTGGGAAAACAAGAAGTCAAACAGGCTGAAAAACGGCTTCCACGGAGGGGCACTACCTCCCCGGCATCGGTACTACCGCTCCTGGTAACGCCAAAATGGCCTTCGGGTGCATTACTGTGGCACTGGGGGCGGTACTACCGCTCGGGTAAAAACTGCCGACTACACGGTATGAAAAATTCAATATCTTTTGCATCTGGACTCCGTTTCCGATGATTTTGGGCTCGTTGGAATCACAGCAACCAGCTCTACATGATTATACATAGAAACATCATAGTCCAAAAATGTGATGATAAAACCAAATGGGGAAGGTTATACCTCTCGATAAAAGAACAACCGGTAAAACCTCCAATATCAAAAACACAATAAGTTTTTCATACGAACACCATTTTTGATAAAATTGACCTTGTCTTGAAGATCATGACAAGCTCTAAAACCACACATGAAGAAACCCCAAAAAGAGAACCAAGAAATATGATGCCAAGATGCAAAGGTTTGAGCTCTCTACGAACGATGCGATCAAATTACTCATTTAAGAGGCCCTCTTGATAGAATGGAATCTATCTTATAACCCGGTCTCCCACTAAACACCATGAGACCGGTAAAATAGAAACCCTATCACGGTCATAACTTTCCCTTGCGTAATCAACTTGAGCTAGATGATGACGATCTTGATCTTCTCAAGTTGGACCATCTTTCTTGATTGCACTTCGCTCGATGAAGACTTGCAAATTGCTTCCCCATACACCAATATGGGTGAGACCCTTATTGGAACATCTTAATTTGACCATTTCTCCATATGGATAGCAAGATTCAAGCATATGATATCTTCTAGATGCTCATGTTCAACTTGCACATCACACCCTTGATGACGATCACACTTGTCATCATCCTCCATGAGCTATATGAATTCTTCCTTTTGATGAAAGCACATGGAAGGATACCTAACCTCACATAGAGATACCACCAACACATACCATGGGTTAGTTTACAAAGCTATATTGACAATTGCTTACCATACCATTGGATCACAGGATCCCACATGATACATCATTTAGCTTTGTGTGTTGATCAATCTTGAATCTACTCTTTACACTTAGCCTTGATCGACCTTGTATCTTTATTCTCTATTCACAATGATGATGTCTTGAAGATAAACATTAATATACCGCCATCCTATTCTTCAAGACATACTCGCAATATGCTCAACTTCACACATGACCATTCTTCATATAAACCATTGAATAAAACATTGGTCATCATATAAACTTCTAGAGTCCAACATATGAACTCCAATATTTTCCTATGGACAAGATCTATAAGGATATCTCAATGCAAACATTAGTTCATAAGGATTGTCATTAATTACCAAAGCCACACATGGGGAAACAATGCTCTTTCATTGTCATCATCTCATCTAAACTATCATCAACATATTGTTCATAAAACTCCAGAGGAATTATTGGTTCAGAAAGTGAATAAAGTACCATCGACCGTGGCTCAATTTTGAAAGGAAATTACGGGTCTCGAAGTATTCATTGATCACTGGAATGGTGAGAACTGCCAATTTATATTAATTTTTAATTCAATTTCCCTTAGTTTGATAAAAAAAATCTTGCATGGACAAATCATTTTCACACTTTTCGACAATCAAACCTCTGAAGCAATGATAATAGATGAAGAATTTAATTGGCTCAGATGTATTAGATGTTAAGGAATTTATATCAAAACTGAGTGAATGTTTGTATTATATAATGTGCAAGTGTTAGATAACATTGGTTTTTGATATAGTGCATGCAGCGGTACTGCAGCAAAATAGCAAGAAATAAACAAAACCCGAAACATCGAACATGTGAGACAAGCAAAGCATACAAATAAAAAAAAACTCATGTGACGTTGCAGACTTCAGGTGGTTCATTCGCATATAATTGTATATTAAAATAAATCATCGAGTCTAAACATGTCGGGTATTTTCACTTATGACCGAGACTTACATATGTACCGTCAGCCATGGAAACATAAGCACCAAGTGTCAACCATTGGTTATTGCTATTTCCCATCGTATATTTTCACTTATAACCGAGAGTTTCATATGTACCATTGGCCATATGTGTTCGCAGCCGTGAGTTGCATTTGAACCGTCGGATATCAAATTTCACCGTCGGCTACAAATGTGTATCTCCAACCGTGAAAGTAAAACTTTGGACTGTAGGGCATTTGATTGGATAATCGAGAGTGGATTTTTCCCCGTTGGCACTGGTAGTCATACTGGGAGGTTGACAGTAACCATAGGGCATTATCGTTGTTGTTGGTTGTCATCATATTAGCCAACGATTTGTGGGTTATTAAATTAACCGTCGAAAATCAGGAGGTTTCTATTAGCGAATAATTCGAGAAGGGACAAACATGTGATTTGTGAAATCCATGAAAAGTTCCTTCCGAAAAGCGAAAAGCGACGGAAGAGCTCTAATTAATATTGAAACTTAAAGCTCATTTTGGATAGGTACCCAATCTCTTATCCCATCTCCGTGATACTCAAACCAGTGTGATTTTTGCAGGTTAAGGTATTCCCACTAGCTTATGAAAGGAAAAAGTAAGTCTTAAAATAATGCCTTCTCCATTTTAAGGCGTTTTAAGAGCATAAATCCATGCATATATATTACTTTGTGCGTCGTAAATATGTGCCAGAAATGTGCTTTTGAGCTAGTATAAGCTAGTAAAGTTGAAATCATTACGCACGCGGCCTTCAGTTCTAGACTGCTCGCAATCGTGCTGTAAGCTACTTTGAATTCAGAATCAAATCGTTACAAGTGGAGAGCTGTACGACTGATGTGGAAAGGCTGGGTTTTTTTTCCCTTTATGAAGACATCCACAAAATATCTCTAGCTATGCCACGTCACAATGAGACCAAAGAATATCTCCTCCCACCGCGGAATAACTGAAATAAACTATTGTCTCCCAGTGAAAGAACTGCCTAAAAGCCGGTAAATATAGAACTTGAACCCGCGTGAGCAGATTTATGTCATTATGAAGACATACACAAAATATCTCTAGCTATGCCACGTCACAATGAGACCAAAGAATATCTCCTCCCACCGCGGAATAACTGAAATAAACTATTGTCTCCCAGTGAAAGAACTGCCTAAAAGCCGGTAAATATAGAACTTGAACCCGCGTGAGCAGATTTATGTCATTATGAAGACATCCACAAAATATCTCTAGCTATGCCACATCACAATGAGACCAAAGAATATCTCCTCCCACCGCGGAATAACTGAAATAAACTATTGTCTCCCAGTGAAAGAACTGCCTAAAAGCCGGTAAATATAGAACTTGAACCCGCGTGAGCAGATTTATGTCATAAGAAAGCTAACTAACTGAGGGTTCACTAGATAAATCCTATTTTGTTTTATTCTAAGTTAAAATTTGTTAAGTTAGATCAAGTAAAGCAAAAAAAGTATCATTATCATCAATATCAAAAGGTGATTTCAGAGTGTACATATATTTCTTATTATAGATTTCAATAATTATTTTTTTAAATTTGATTAAACTTAAAAAAGTTCGATGTAGGAAAAAACAATTTGTACCTGCATTTTGGGTAGGAGAGGATACTATGCCATGTGAATTAAGAACCGAAACTAGAACATAGATAAGAGCATATCTCGGGTCTCATAGTCCCCCCAATTGGCTCAATGGGGGTCCGTACATCAAAATGGCCCTGCAACGCCGCTAGTCGGTCCGGAAGGCTCGACAAAATGTCCAGCAACCCCTTGTCCACACTCAACCTTCGGGGTTGGCAAGGCGGTGCTTGACATGGCCACCACATAGGACTCCGACAGGCAGGCCCAACCACTCATCGGATAGAGGACGCTCATCGTTGTTTAACGGCGCCCACCCACCTTGTTGGTTCGATTCCCCAGGTCCCAGTGCAGCAGCGGTGCGGCTTTCCCACCCGGCGCCGACACTAAACTGATTCCACCAGCCCCCTTATCTATCCCTCGAGGTGAGTTGTGTTGGTCATTTTGCCCGTGCATTTCCCTCCCCATGCCGGCCACCTTCGATTTCGACGCCATAGCGCATAACAAATGAGGCCTCCGGCCCAAACATCTGGAAGTGGAGCCTCTTAGTCGTCGAGGCAAGAAAGCTCGCCGGACACTCAGATGCTGAAAGGATGCCATCTGAACTTAGGCGGTGTTCCCGTGGCACCGCCCCTCACCAGCCTCGCTCACTATGAGGAGGTCTACTGGTGAAGGGAGCATATGGTGGTGGAGGAGAGGACCAACCCTCGCTACGCCCCCAATAGCAGGTGATCGGACAACGTGATCGGACAGGGGCTCTACCCGTCGGTATGGCTAGACGAGCGGAGGAAATTTTGGGGGGATGCACAGTCGTACGGTGGAGTCCGTCGTCGCTGCAACCCGTCGCAACGCCGCCAGGACGGAGGGCTCGCCAGCGCAGGTCACGTAGGCGCTCTGTGTGCCCAAGCCAGAGCCACAGGGCACGCCGGCTGTGCACGCCCCAAGCCAGAGCTGGACTTGCTACCGTAGGGCTCAAGATGCGATTGGTCCGGTCCGGCCCAGTGGCCCGCTGGACTGGACCTGGATTTTGTTACCACTAGGGTAACGGGCCTACCCACGAGATTTTAGGTCCAACGTGGTTCTATCCCATTCGAACCTAGGGTCGACCGCGAAATCCTTTATATCGCCTTACGGAAACCGTGCGTCCGCGCAGTTGGGCCGGCCCATCAGGTAAGGTTTTTTCCTTTTATTTTCTTTTTGTTTTTCCGTTTTCTGTTTCCGTTTTTCTTTTTCTTTTTCCTCTGTTTTCTTTTTCTTTTTTCTTTTCGTTTTTCTTTCGAAAAAGTGAAAATTAAAATCTGTTCCGATTTAAATTTTTTTCAAATTTAAAATTGATCCGATTTTCAAGTTTTTAAATTTCATGAAATTTGTGCAATTTTAAATTGTTCAATTTTAAAATCGTTCAAAATAATTTTTGTTCACTTTTAAAACCGTTCAAAATAATTTTTGTTCAATTTTAAAATAGTTCAAAATAATTTTCGTTCGAATTTTAAAATTCGTTCACTTTTTAAAATCGTTCAAACTAATTTTCGTTCAAAATAATTTTTGTTCACTTTAAAATCGTTCAAAATATTTTTTGTTCACTTTTTCGTTCAAATTAATTTTTGTTCAAAATAATTTTCGTTCACTTTTTAAAATTTTGTTCCGATTCAAATTTTGTTCACATTTGAACTTTGTTCCGATTCGAATTTTGTGCAAATTCGAATTTTGTTCCGATTTGAAAAATATTCAGATTTAAATTTTGTTCGGATTTGAAAAAAATTCAGATTTAAAATTATTCGGATTTGAAAAAAATCAGATTCAAAAAGAAAAAAAGTCGAAAAGAACCACCCGCACGCGAATGGGCCGGCCCAATTAGGCGTCCCTTACGGCGACGCTGCGTCCCGCGTCGCCGTAACGCGACCTAAAGGAGCGCCCGGGTCGACCCGCAGTCACCTCTGCAGACGAACTGGAGGACGGACGGCGCAGCGCCGCCGCAGAACCAAGCACCTCGCCAGCACCGGAATCAGCTCGTCGTGGCAGGGCACGCCGCCACCCCCTGACGGATCCTTCATCCTCCTTTCCCGACCGTCTCCAATTCGCGGGGGTAACCGTCCGGGGCGTCCTCTCTGCGCGTGCGTCGGCCGGGATCCTTGGGTCGTCGTTTCTGGTCGCGGCGAGCAGCGACGCGGGCCGCAGCCGGTGTGCGTTCTTCGGAGGCGGGTCGTACGGGCTCATGCCCCCGACGCAGTTCGACGCGAGTACCGTCCTCTCCGACATGCCTCTCGTTCGAGCGAGCGACGGCCGCGCGTCCCGGCCGTGGTGCCGTTCGAGTTGTGCTTCGATAGCAGCGCGCCCGGGTTCAGGCAGGTCGGGTATGCGATGGCGCCGGTGGACCTGATGATGGCGCACGGCGGCGGGAACTGGTAAGTGTTCGAGTCCAAATCGCTCGCGCAGGTGGCGGGAGCACGACATGTCTGGCGTTCTTCGACGGCGGGTGGGCGACTCGCAGCACGGTGGCCGTCGGCGGGTTCCAGACTTCCAGACCGGCCAATGTCAGCCAATCTGCGCTGGTACGGAGAAAGGGCCGACCCTAGGATTACCCTTGAACCTAAATTGTGAGGTGCGGGCCTAGCCTTAACCTGCAACTTTTTGATTAGGTTCGGAGGTCCAATATCAGGTCCAGACCGGACCGGACCTATCACATCTTGACGTAGGGCGTGGTGGCCTTCCGCGTTCCCATGTCTGATCCATAGGTGCAGTCGTAGGCTACATCGTCCCCACACATCAGCGCGATCCCAACGACCCGGTAGACACGCAAGCTTCAGGCACACTTTGCATGGGTCGGAGAGCACATCGTAGCCGCACCCATCGCCATATCGCCGATCTAGATGACATATGTCGGGCCTCACGCAAATGTTGCGGTGGTCAACGAGGGAGGTTGAAATTCCCAACGTTTCCCGATGACGAGAATTATGGTACGGTCCAGGGTAGTTTTAAATGTTAGTTTAAATTTTGTTCAAATCTGAAGTAAAATATCAACAAATTTGGATGAATTGATTCCCTTCGTTTATATTTGTGTGTATAATTTTTTCGTAAGTTTTCGAGATGGACGAGTGTCCGGACGCCCCCAAAGCGTCCACCTTTTCGGGGTTGCCGGACACACTTTCGGGTTAGATGCTCTATGGCAATACCAGTGGCCAAGTTGCAGGAGATTTTTTAGACTACTGTGTTTGGAAATTGGAGCAAATAACTTTCCAATTTTTACATCTGGTATGAGCAAAGTGTAGGAATTTTTGTAGAAATAAATGACAAGGTCTTTATGTTAATCATTCTCTTTGGGTATGAAAATGTTTTCTCTACATGGCATCCAAACTATTTCTGGTTTTGACTCTTGTCCTAGCTCAGCTCGTACACAACAATATGACACCATGGTTATTGTATGTTCTCCATTTCCTTGTTTCAAAATAAGAGTTAACCTCCTACCCACTGGTTTTGAATTGGGACTGATATATGTTCCCATCTTCTCATGTAGTGATGTCATTGTCGGTAAACAACAGTTTTTCTCTCTTTTTGACCGGTGACTGTGAGGCAAAAGTGCCACAGAAAAAAACTATTACTCAAAAATATGTACATCAAACTTAGAGAGAAAGAAAAACCTACCAAGGACTAATGAAGTTGCAACAGATTATCTATCCATCTCATAAGATCTGGGATCAGCTTCTTCTTCATCCTATGCCTAAGTAAGGAGATGTCATGAACAAAATTACACTTCCATCCAGCAAAAGTAGGCCTGATATGCTCAAAGATCTTCTCATTTCCTTGTTTCCAGATATTCCAGCAAGTAAGGGTGTGACTACTTCCATGGAAAAAAAGGGCTTTGGTGAACAACTTTTGTGCTTACAATCAGACAAGGGCTTTTTTATCGTGGGATTGGGAGATGTAGGATAAGAAACACACAGTAATATTTTAGATTTATCAGTACAATACAGATGATTGCACAAAACTATAAGGATTGTTGTCTCGATGGAACATAGAAAAATGCAGAAAAAGTTCTCGGATTCTACATAGGACCAAGTCTTAAAACGATGTTGAAGTAGATGTTCAAATTTCTATAAAATTTAGGCATAGGAAATTAATTTATAGAAATTTGGTAGCAGCATAACTTTGATCCAAAGGCAACTTTGAATCCTATAAAAATCCTATGAAATTCCTACCACCAAAAGAAGGCTAAATCTGTTTAATTCCTGGACACACAACTAAGCATACAATGGGAAGTCAACCTTTGCCTGACGGGTCTACCTGTGTAACCCAAAGGGTGGAGCCACAGTGACTCGTGTGCCCTCTAGAAGGAAATCTTTTATGAGTCGACGCAGAACTTGATTTTGCAAATAAGATACACTCCAATGCTAAATTATTCTCTGTTTACAAAGCAATCCGAGCATACTTTTGTTAGAGTCGTCTATAAATATTTCACTTCAAGCTCTTTGACTGTGAGCCATATAAACTTCATCCAGAAAAGTTTTCCGTCCCATCCAAATTATTGCACGCTAAATAAATCTCAAATTAGAATCTAGCTAGCTTGCCTCAAGAACAAATGAAACAAAGTACAATAACCCTTGAATTCGTCCGGATACACGATCTAGTGAACATTGAGTAGGGACCAACAGCGAGAATCAGGGATAAGCGCAATTCACCAATAAAAAGGAGATCAGGATTCCTGCAAAGCAGCTATATCCATCAGCTCCTGTACCAAATCACTCGAACATGCTAACATTTGCAAACACAACATACACAATGCGCACTCTGAACTCAAGAGACAAGTTTTAGTATGGCCAAGCCTGATGCAAAACCTTGGCTTCACGGAACTACAAATTTTCGTTTCAGTTTTCAGTAAAACACAACAGGAGCTTAAGCATCCTCAGAAACAGATGAGCCAAACCCTTCAGGCAGGGCTAAATTCTCAAGTCCACAAGATAGACCGAAGTAGCGACGTTTATTGTAAACTTTCCCCCTTGTTTCTTTTTAAGTATGCATGTGCCTAACGGTTGGCCTTCGCGACACGCTCGATCTCATCTTTCTTCTTGATTGCGTAGCTGCACAAAACAAGTAGTGGCAAATTATTTTGGAGTTCACAGATGAAGAGGTCAAATAAGGAGATCAAACTACTTCTAGAGACAATCGAGAAGCCCTATATAATGTAAAGTGTCAAATATTTATACATATAATGCATCTTCAAACTTCCAAGGATGAAAAAGACAACTACCTTGCTAATAAATCGTATATAGAAAGCTAATCTAAGAAAGTACATCATAGTGAAACATCTACAATGTGAGATCCTGAAAGAATGTTATGTTTTGTTCAGCCACAATGAAGCTGGTGAGTCAGACCAGTGAGTTGCTCAATTCTAGCATAACATTCAGCAAGGGTAAAGATTCACTACACCAAGTATATGAGGATTGAAGGGGCACATATAGCAATGCCAAATCAGCTGTACAGTTGATGTAGCAATGCCCCGCTAAGTTGCCAAAACACATAATGTTTTTCCTCGAGTGCTTGCAGGCCAGATATACAGATTAATTGGGAACTGCATGTACCATGCATCTTAAATTCTTAACCAATGTATAAACAAACTGAAATACCGCTTTCGACAATCATTGTGTGCAGGTACAAACTACTCATAGCACACGCGCATGCATTCACACAAAGTAACATAGGAAATACATTTAGCTGCATTTTGAAATATGAATTTGTCTCCCAGCAAGAAAGAACACAAACAAGCATAAGAAGTATAATACCTGTTGGAAGAACCTTTAGCTGCGTTAATAAGCTCATCTGCAAGGCATTCTGCAATGGTTTTGATATTCCTGAAAGCACTCTCTCTAGCACCAGTGGTAAGAAGGTAAATTGCCTGGTTCACGCGCCTCAGAGGAGAAATATCAACAGCCTGCCTTCTAACAACACCAGCAGATCCAATTCGGGTTGCATCTTCTCTTGGTCCACTGAATGTATATTTCAGGGAAGTTCAGTTAGAGAAGCAATTCAAGCAATAATCCAGGTGGAAAAAACAATTGTAACATGCATCATGGAGTAAGCAGTTAAGGCGAACATGCTGCTTCTCTGCTGTTACCAAAGTTTACAGATGGATCATATCATGGTCCCATACATCAGTCATAAGAATACTGAAAAAGTGTTCTGGGCTTGAACAGTAGTACAGTATTACTAACGTGCATAAAACTACTAAAACTCATCAACATTAGATTTCCCAAAGTGGCATTTGCCATTTAGGAAAAGCGGGTTCCACTCAGTAAAACTTCAGAAGTTTAGACAAGCTAATACGGAAAGATAATTTACATATAGGAGCTCATAATAACCAAATAATAAGACTACCAGTTTATGGTAATACAGAAGAATACGTGCTCAAGATAACATATGGAGTGATAATTCTCAGAACATGGAAATATGCAAAAAATGTTCAAAGAGTCAAGAATCAGAAATATATGGCACAGCAAAGAAGATCGATAGAGTTCAGAACCTACCTGTTTATGATGGCATCAACGATAATTTGTATAGGGTTAGCATCAGACAAGAGATGAATAATCTCCATAGTGTGTTCCACAATGCGTACTGCCATGAGCTTCTTGCCATTGTTCCGTCCATGCATCATCAAAGAGTTGGTCAGCCTCTCAATGATTGGGCACTGAGCCTTGCGGAACCTCTTGGCCGAATACCTTCCAGCAGTGTGTGGGAGGTAAGTGGCATGCTTTGTAGGATTGACAGCCAGGTAGTTATTTAGAGAAATATCATTGACCTGCACAAAGAATTTTAAAATACATGAGACTGCCAAAAAGAGTACCAATGGAATATTCACTGAGTATTTAAACTAGAATATTCTTGACTAATACCAAGCGAAATAAATACGTACAACAAATAAGATTTCAGTAACTAATCCCTTCAAATATATAAGCAAGAAATCTGAGGCCTTCTATTCACGTTTTCAAGCACAGTTTCAGAAACCATAACTGGTTCACGCATCGACCAATGATTTAAATTGGTCTAGCTGGAGGATGCAGATATGTTGAGATTATAACAAAAAAAAACAGAAGTATCAAGTCATCGTATCAACTACAGTCTGACCTACAGATCTGGCAAATCAACTTGCCAATAGGCTGATATTAGGAACTAGACTCGCTCAAAGCACCAGGGGTACAGTCAAAGTGGCATTCAAGAAACAAGCAAAATACATCGAGGAGATGGGGATTGGAGTGGAGGAGAGACCTGGAGGTCATCGAAGGACCATCGGTTGAAGAGCTTGACCTCCTGCGTCGGCGTCTCGACAACCGCCATTTTCGCCGAATGGGAGATCGAGGAAGAAACCGGGGGTCGCGAGAAGAGCAGCGGGTGGATGGAGGAGGCGCGAGTGACGGCGGCGGGAGAGAGAAACCCTATAGCGATGGGAAGGAGGCTTTGTAGGGCTTTGAGACGGATGAAGGTTTTGGAGGGACTTTGCATCAAGGTACATCTTTACTATTAAATAGGAGTTGGTGATGGTTGGTCGCCTATAAAACACTCAACATACATCATTGGACGCATCCTGACCGTCCCATCCACCAAAACATCTCTCCCTCAACGCCGGAACAATCCAAGCCATCCGATCACTCAGACCACATCACATCTATCACACTGCCAAAATCACGACACAACATGGTTCCTTGCCAAAATCCCATCCGGTCATTTATGTACAATAATGGAAATCTGACCTTGTTTGGAAAGCAATTGCGTCTGCTTCCTTTTTTTTTTTTTTGCGAAACACAGTACAACGCAGACGCTCACAAACACGCGCATACACTCACCCTATGAACGCACACACGCACACCCTACCCCTATGAGCACCTCCGAGAGACTGAGCCGGCGGTTGGGTCTTGAGATTGACGAAGTCACCACGGGCGCCTCGCTATCGACGGGAACGTCGCCTCCCACTGAAGAATATTCCGCCTAAATGAGAAACACCAGCGTCAAACCTGGGGTTTGAACTCTGGTGGGCTGGGGGTACAACCACCCTCCTAACCATCTTGCCACGGGCAAGTTCTCTGCGTCTGCTTCCTTATCAATACACAATCAATATATAGTTCAATCAAGATCGCTGAAATCATGGGAAAAAAACAACGACAGCACCATATGGAGATTTGATGCGTAATTGATGGGGCAATTAATTACTCTTTCCTACATGATTCTAACGCTAAATCCAGATTAGTGCCGAAACTAAATAGGAATTAGTGTCGAAATTAAATAGGACACTAATTGTCTTTCCCTAACTAAGTAAGTTGAATGTGTGAAAATAATATGTTGATCTGCTCCCGCATACACCTCCTCACTCGGCAACCCGCTCGCAGTAAACTTCCCCCTCGTCAAGCCAGGAATCAACTACTGCTAGATCTGAGACTACCAGCTCCCCACCACCATGAATTACGCCTGGCCGTCGGAGCTCCACAAAGCTCCGACGTCGATGCTTGCTACCGCGACCACGACCACATCATCGACTCCGATTCATCTCATGCCTAAGCTTGGGATAGGACGTTCGACTCAAGAACATGATAGGCGAAGTAGATCAGGACAATGCAGTATCAACAAATTCATTTGAGCAATCATGCAGTTATCACAATTCTTTAACTATTATGATATCTATAAGAAATAAAATATCATTTGTCATGCTATGTTGTTTTCCATAGCGGCACCCGAGTACGCAAGTCCTAAAGGGAAACAAATAAAGGTAGAACTAGAGCTGAAGGATAGGGGAAGAAAACAACCTGCTAGATGTGTGCATTATAGAATGCAACAAGTTTGTTACTATGATGAAAAAAATCAACTACAAGGTTTAGAAAACTATATGGGCGATATGCATTGAAATTACATACAAATTAGCACAATCTGACTAGAATTCTTATATATGTATATATCTTAAGCATGTCAAGGGAGTAATAAGAGATATTTAGTTGAGACCTGCTTTCTATGCATATGAAGTCGAATTATGTGAACTGAAAATTTCAATGTTTCTGAAATATTATGTGGCTACCTTTCCAGAACCATGAATATTTATGTGTATTGCATCTTTACATCTGTGAGTACGAGTAAATTAAGAGACCGTAGCAACGCACGGGCATTCAGCTAGTGTGTTTATAAAAAGACTGATTCAAAAATATACTGATAATGTATTAGTGTTTTTGCAAAGAGAAAGAGCGCTGACAATGAGTCGTAAAATGTTTTTTTTTCGGGTACGACTCGTAGAATGTTGGTCTGGAGGTAATTTAGATTTAGAAAAAACGGTTGATTTGCTACAGATCTTACAAAGTCTTTTTGAGCTAGTGAATACAATACTGTCAATGTTAAAAGGGTGGTTGTACCCCAACCCACCAGAGTTCAAACCACGGGTTTGAAACTGGTGTTTCTCATTTAGGCGGAATATTCTTCAGTGGGAGGCGACGTTCCTGCCGACAGCGAGGCGCCTATGTTGACTTCATCAATCTCAAGACCCAACCGCCGGCTCAGTCTTTCGGAGGTGCTCATAGGGGTAGGGTGTGCGTGTGTGCGTTCATAGGGGTGAGTGTGTGCACGTGTACGTGAGCATCTGTGTTGTACTCTGTTTCACAAAAAAATACAATATTGTCGATATATTAATATTCTACTCTTAATCAGGCATATTTGGTTTTCAGTGCATACAATCGGTAAGACCGATGATTTTACACTTTGTCAATAAAACATTGAGAAGGAATAAAAACCACAAAAATATAGGAAAATTCTTGAGAACAAAGAAAGACCCTTTAGGGATACAAATAGGATAAATAAATATATATAATTATCCTAGAATTCTTACAATATAGATTCAAACATGGAATCAAGGACATTCATGTTTCTTCATGAATAATCGTAAATGGTGTTCGAGCTTTACCATTTTAAATAATATTTGTTATAATTTTTCTTATTACCTCTCTTTAATATTAAAATTTAAAGTTTGAAGTAAAATTTGCAATGTTACTTTTTTTCGGGGTAATTTGTAGTGTTACTTTTTTTGCGGGGAAAGGTAAACATATTTTAATTGGAATCTGGCAAGTCTTCCAGAATTACATCACGGATGTCATCAGGTTCAAAACCTACTCAGAATGTATATTAAGAGCATTGCATCTACCGAACGCAGCGAGTGATTCTGGTTCGTATGTACCTTTCCTACTATGATCTCTCTCCCATCAGTCATGAGAGCTTTCGCCTCCGACACCAGAAATGCAAGGCTTGATCTGCGGTGTTACTTTCCTATTGTTCTTTCAAAAGATGCATTTTTAGCCTTGAACCTTGTTCAAGGCCACGTCTTGTCTTCAAACTTCAAAACCATCTAAAGCTAACCTCAAACTCTCATGATCTTACATTCTTTTTCCTCTTGACAAACTTGAAGTGGTTCATTAACATTTTTTTGAACCAGGGGAAAGGTCCCGAAGGACCTAGCTGCTATATTCCAACGGTGGCAGAATTACAACACAGTCCAGAAAAAGAAAGAAAATTACACACAGGACCGGATCTTTTACATCAAGAACCCTAGTAACAAAATACGAAAAGCAATCAGGTCCCTGGGTTCTTCTCCACCGCAGTGATGAACTCTGCTCGACGTCCTGGCCAGCTGCGCCGCCACCGGGGACGCACCACTTGGAGCGACGCCTCTGTGAAGCGCCAGGATAGAGCAAGAAGATGGCCTCCGCAACGGCATCACACCTGGAGGTTGAAAAGCAGCCAACGACATGTGGCTGAGGAGGGCTCCCTTTAGCCAAGAAGAGCACGGGCAAGATGGTGACGACCATCGCAAGTCCCGCGCTGGATGAACACCTAATAACAGTAGCAGCTTGATTTCCCAAAAGACCACTTCTGGATCTGCAGATCGTCGAAGCTTCACCCAATCTCCCCTCGCCACCACGGCCGGCCGGAGGGAGTGAAAGCACGAAGAAAAGCTGAAAACAGAAGAGGCAACCGCAAACTCCACCCCACCGCCGCAGAAGAAACGAGCCGCCGTCGGACTCCAGATCCTTGCCACGAACCAGAGGAGGCAGCCAAAGATTGCAGAAGGGGAAGTTCACCTGGATCTTATTCTGAGGGTGAGCGGTGGTCTCGTGCAGCGCCAGCTCCCACCATGGGAGCTTTCTTGCTGGAGAGAGAGGGACCGCATCGAAAAGGAGGAGATCCAACGCCTCCGCCTCGAAGCACCTAGGGCTGACCTTATTTGGAGGGATGCTCGCTCCCCTCTGCATCGCCAGCAACGCCGATTGCCACCACCGGAGAGCCACCGAGCAGAGGAAGAACAAGGGGAAGAAGATTTGGTCGCCGGAGATCTTCAAGCTACCCTCAGACGCCACGGAGGGCACACGCCACGAAGGCAAAACTACTCTAAACCTACATCTAATATGTACACGCCAAGCTGCGCATCCGTATCCATCCCAAGCGGCGACGCCGCGAGAGAGAAACGGGGAGCGAGCCGGCGGAGGAGAAGAAAAGCTAGAAACGACTCTCAAAACGAGAGCGGCGTGGAGAGGGGAAAGTATGCAGTGATACATTCTCAAGTGGTTCATTAACATGGATTTTGCATATGTCACATCACACAGCGTGTTGGGCACATATTAACAAAATGCCTCGGACACATAATCAACCGTCTTCTTCTCCCCTCCACGATACTAAGATCATTGCCCATTGCAAGTCGGGACTGTTTTATTCCCGGCTTTCAGACTTCTTTACCGTGTTCCACTTGTCTTCCACCATGTGGTGACTAGCGAGATGGATTAGCTAGGGATAAGTTGTACAACAATATTCCGGCCATCAAGGAAAGGGTCTTGTACAGCAACGATGCTGAACATGTTCTTCTACATGAACCTATCTCTTGCTGAGTAGCTTGATAAATAATGCAACAATCCGAACATCGACGAAGAGGTGTTAGCAGAAATGCTTCTTACATGAATGCATGTGGTGCATCCGTCTTCTCTCAGTGTAACACCTTGTATTGTAGACATCCAACAAACTACATCTTGTCAAATAACTAGTTCATTCCTTTGATACATACTCCGTACAAGGTAAATGGAAATACTACAGTGTTGCTACATAGACATGATGTTGATGTTGTAATCAACATTTACAGGTGATAAGAATGCATGCATGAAGGGCAGACGCATTGAATAATCAGCAATCATCAGGTAGAATGCGTGTATTTCGTAACAAATTCCCAATGCTTCATAGAAACACCAAATTTTGCCACATTTTCACTTTACTGCTTACATAATGTCGGAATGGTCCAGCATTTCAGCAACATCCCAGTAAACAGTTCTAATTTTTTCAGAGATACAAGAAGCATGCTGTCTAAAATAGGCTAATAAGCTCGGTCAAAGCATACGACAGGCTATTGCAAAAAGTTCACCATCCATCTGGTGAATTGCGGTGACCTACCTTTCTATAGCTTAAAATGAAAATACAAACATGGCTTTATCTCTTGCAGTTTCCCCCCAGGGCACTGTGTGCAGAATGAGCACATAATTCCTACAGTTACAACTCAAACTGTAACTTCGTCACTGCAATTTGCATCAAAATTGCCTATCGCACAAGCCCAAAACCAGCTTAGCCTGACGCAATCATCATCTCCTGCTGTTTGCCGGTTCAGCCTTGTTAAGGTTTGCAAGCTCTTCAATCAGCTTCCTCTCGTTGCTGCTTAGACGCTTTGGAATCTCAACCTGGACACGTACTAGCTGGTCTCCACGAGCATTGGACTTCCCAAGGAGTGGAACACCCTTCTTGGACATCACCAGAGTTGTGCCTGGCTGAGTCCCGGAGGGGATCTTCAGATCAACTACCCCATCAACAGTGGGGACCTTGACGGTTGTCCCAAGAATTGCATCAATGTAAGAAACCTTACATGTGTAGAGAATGTTTGTCCCATCTCGCTTCAGAACAGAATCAGAAAGAACATCAATAAAGACGTAAAGGTCTCCAGGCGGGCCTCCTCTCCGACCAGCATTTCCCTCAGAACGGACCCTCAACCTGCTTCCAGAATCCACTCCCGCAGGGACCTTCAAACTGATCCTCTTTGTCTTGCGCACTCGGCCATCACCGCCACAGGTTTTGCATGGGGTGGCGAACTCACCAGTGCCGCCACAAGTATTGCAGGTGGACACCTGCTGGAATATTCCAAGCGGTGTTCTTGTGGAGGAGACCACCTGGCCCTGACCACCACAAGTTTTACACGTGGTAGGCTTTGTGCCAGGCTTGGCACCACTTCCATCACAAGTATTACAGCCTTCCAGTCTGGTTATCTCAATTTCTTTCTCTACACCAAACACTGCTTCCTTGAAATTAAGCACCAGATTGTAGCTCTCATCATCACCTTGCATTGGCCTGTTACGAGCAGCACGACCCCGCCCATTCCACCCATTCCACCAAACCCTTCAAATAGTGACTCGAAGAGATCAAATGGGTTTGAGTAATCCTGCAGGGCCAAAATGTTTATATGATTGTTAGTCCAAAACAACAAAATGTACTGTTGATCAAACTTGTGAACTAGACAACTATTTAGGAACACTTACTCCTGTTCCCATGCCTGAACCCTTAAGACCAGCTTCTCCATATTTATCATAGATTGCTCGCTTCTCATCATCAGACAAAACCTGTAACCAGCAACCACATTTATGTCGGCTTGAAGAAATGTGCACTCCTACAACAGAAGACAATAGAATAGATGGAACTTTAGGGTTTCTAAATGACCGTTGGCCTAACCTCATAAGCATTGCTGATATCCTTAAACTTCTGTTCAGCACCAGGATCTCTAAAATAAAAACAAAACAAAAAAATTCATAAGAACCAACTCTGTGGTCTTTGATCAGCGAGATGGAACTAATGCTAATGCACACAAAAATAAGAATCAAGAGATATGTATGGAGACCAGAAGGGCACAAGGTCAAGCAGTTAACCATGAGAAAAGAAGAAGATTGAAAATGATCTATAAAAAGCTGAAAAGGAACAAGATAATGATTAGCCAGCTTACTTGTTCACATCAGGGTGATAGCTCCTAGCAAGTTTCCGATAGGCTGGAACAGAGAAATATTATTATTTATTAGAACCAACGTGCATATGTGTCCAATACTGACTACCAACGTAAAATTTTCTATTGAACAGATATACTAAGTATCAGCTAATGATTAACAAAAGTGACATCAGGAAGAGCATGAACTCACATCTCTAAATGAAGAAAAGGTGTTTTCAGTATAATTTTCACGTGTATGAAATGGTAACCATTTAGCTTCCCAAACCTAAAAGTAGATGCATTATATTCTTTAGTCCAAATAAAATGGCCCTAGAGGTCACATTGGCATACTTGCACCAATGACAAATGTTTCACTTTGCACCAATTAGATTCTAAAAGTACAGGCTATTGTCTACAAATGATAACATATCATAATACAGTACTGATTTTATGTTACACATAGACTGTATTAAGACACTCACCACTCTTGAACTACAAGAAGGTGTAAACAGGACTGAACCAAAACTTACTAACAAACTAGATAGTAAGTAAAAACGATATGGCATCAAGCCAATGCACTAAAAGACACTCACCACTCTTGATTTCGGATTTACTAGAATTTCTTGCCACACCAAGTACAGAATAGAAATCCTGTTAATTGAAAAGTTAAATCTCGCAGGACATCAAGTGATTGTATTCAATAACATCAGCAACGTAGGGTTGGAAAAAGAAAAGCTCACCGCTTCAGCCCGAACGATAAACCGCGAACCCCTCCGATGGCGAAATCTTGGTGATGGTGCATGATTTAAGCTGGCACTAGGTGATACAAGGTGTTTCCCTCTGCCTCTGGTACTGCACGAACACAGAGATGTTAAGATTACTTTACTTTGCTGATAAAATAATGTGCATACTATCATATATGTCGTTTAAACTGCACTAGGACATTTTTATTGTTCATGTCGCCAACTTCTAGGCACTCAAGGGTGGAGGGTACGTCTACAAGGAGAGTTCAGTTGAAGTTGTTGCTCTTCGGAGGTGAACAGTGTTGGTCGAGACGCCGCTTTGAGGTTCAGTTTGGTCGAGGCCCTATATGCGTTGTGGACTTGTGGTTGTAGTGTGTGTGGTGGCTATTCTTCGGATTAGCGTTGTAAGCCGAAAGTCGTTGTTCGAGCCGCTTGGCTACTTCTTCTATGAAAATGATACACCATCCATGGTGTATTCCAGAAAATTGTTCATGTCACCAACCGAAATTACACCTATCTGGGCTACTGCTAGTTTTTGACAAATGGGTTAAAATTCAATGGTCTCGTACCTACCACAGATTCCATAATGAAATTTTCTACTCCCTCCGATCCATATTAATGGTCTCAACATTGTCTAGATACGGATGCATCTAGTCTAAACACTTAACTAGATACATCCGTATCTAGATAAAGTTGAGCCCATTAATATGGATCGGAGGTAGTACAGAGATACAAGCTATTGAGTTATAATCGTACCCATTTTTCGATGCCAGGAACCCCGGATCCATCGACACCGGGCTAACACGGGCCACCGTCGAACCCAGACCCCCATAGATCGATCTAGATCGAGGCTCGAACCCGCTCCCGTGATTCCCTACAGGCAGCGAGCCCGCGAAACCGGAGCAGCATACCACGGGTGTCGTCGGCGTCGTCCTCGACACTCGCCTGAGACGAAGGGAGGGCGGCGGCGCGGAGGATACGTGCGGGTGCACGGCCGGGCGGGAAGGGACAGCGGGGAGGCGGTGCACTGGGTGGAGCATGGAGGCGGCGGGTTGGTAGACGCCGGCGAGGTAGGGCAGGTAGCGGAGCTTGGTGGGCAGCGAGCGAGGGAGAGAGAGGTTGTAGCTGGGTGGGCTGGCCCAAACCTTATCTCTCTCTTGCTTCTTTTTCATGGACACGCGTGTTGCCGTCCATCAACCTGCCATCCGACGGTTCTGCTACGCCTAGTATTTACATCGTGGTGCCACCACCCGGCTCTTCTGTCCTGCTCGCTGTCTCTCGATCCCTCTCGCGCTCTCCTTCTCTCTCTCAAGTACGCCAAGAGAAAATCCACTTTGGGTCATAAGAGGATACTAGGGATCTTAGCGCGGCAATGCCGCGCCCGTTCGGTAAAGTTAAAAAAAGTTGAAATTGCTGAAATATGAATACTATTTGAATTCGAAAAAGCTCGCACAATAAAGATTGTTGAGATTTTGGAAATTGTTTCTTTTATTGTTTACAAAATGATCAGGTTTGAAAATCGTATAAAAAATTTGGAGTATTTAAATTTGTAATTTGAGTTGGAGTGCTCGAATACGGTTGTTTTTTCCATAGAATTATCCAAATGTAGGCAAATTTGAATTATTTGAACTTATTTGTTCTTTGTCAAAAAATAGTTAACATTTTTTTCCCTAGGATTTGGATGTATTTTTTTATATTTGGTCGATGGGTATTTGTAGAATTTTTAGCAAATTGGAATGTTCGAGTGCGTTGAATTTTTGTTGGCATTTTTTTGAATTGGACACAAAAAAGTAATTTGAGTTGGAATGCTTGAGTACGATTGTTTTTTTACATAGAATTATTTAGATATAGGGCAATTTGAATTATTTGAACTTATTTGTTCTTTATAAAAAATAGTTAACATTTTTTTTACCTAGCATGTTGATATAGTTTTTTATATTTTGTCGATGGGTATTTGCAGAATTTTTAGCAAATTGGAATGTTCGAGTGCGTTGATTTTTTTTGTTGGCATTTTTTGAATTGGACAAAAAAAATTATGAATTTTACAGAATTTGGCATACTATGTAATCGCATACTATGTAATTGAATTTGATCTGCAGATTGGAATGTTTTGAATTTTACACATTTAAATGAAGGTAAAGTTCATATTATACAAATGGATGATTTAGTTTCCGTGCACAAACATGTTTAAAATTGTTGTAAACATGCCCGAGTTGGTCATAATAAATAGAATGCATTTTTTTTTAACATTTGGGTATGTTGAATATTTAAAGTTGTTGGGTTAGTAAAGTTGGTTAAATTTCTGAAATTAAATTGGTTAAATTTCTGAAATTTGGTAGTAATGTTTAAAAATCTTACAGTGGGGCCCACTATCAGAGTTTTAGTAATTAACGAAAAACTGACAGTGGGACCCACTGGCAGAGACTGGTGAGTCTTGAGCTGACGTGGCGCTGACCTCAGCAATGGACGCGGCGGCTATGTCGACCACGCCGTGGTCGATTGGAGGCGAGAGGCGATGCGCGGATGGCCGCGTTCGACGCGTGCGAGCGCGCTGAGCCAGATAGTGGCGGCGCTGGGTCGAAACGGTGGCCGGAGACGGCGGGATCGACGGCGGCAACCGGCGGCCGGAGGCGACGAAAGAAAGCACGGCGGCGTCGAATCTGGGCATCCCGGCAAGCGTTCTTCGGCGAGGAGGTGGAGCAGACGACGGCGGAGACCATGGTGGGCTTCGATCTGTCTGGCGAGGCGCGGAGGAGCGGCGGAGCGCGTCGGCGCCGGCGGCGACTGCGCCGTCGCGTGGGGAGAGAGAGAGGGGGGGAGGGGGATTCTGCGGGGTGTTTTTGCAAAAAAAATCCGTGGTTTTTTGTGGAATCACAGTCAGGTCCCTCGCTGCGTCAGAATCTGGACTGCGGGGCTTTTTTTCGCGTTGTGAGTCTGTTTTTGCAAAGTTGGCTGCGCCAAAAAACGCGCGGAGCGACGTGTCGTGTCGCGGTTGGAAGAAAGTCTGCTGCTACAGTAATATTGTAGCAGCTACAGTGTTTCGTGGGGGTTTGTTGCGATCTGGACCGTCCGACGGCGCGATCGGACGGCCAGGGGCTTTCGGGCGACGTGGATGGCCGGATTGAGCGTGAATCTGACCAACTTTCATATATAGTACTATGTTCCCGCTGTTCAAAACCGTATTTTGAAATGTGAGCAAAAAATTGAAAGAATTCCGAGTACATTTTATACTCGTACACAAAATTTTGCCAAGTTCGGATGGAGGTGGGGTCTCTCGTGCCGCTGGTTGGAAACGTTAGGGGGAGGAAGAAGCATATGTATTTGGTCTGCTCGATTTGTTGCCCCGCCTCTGTCCCTCCACCGCCGCCGTTAGCGGCCCTTCCAAATCGCCCTAGAGAAAGAAGGTCGTGACGAGGGTATAGCTGGAATATGATCAGTGTAGAAATCCAAAACACAAGTAACAAAAGGTATCCACTCCAATGTGCTCTTTTTGTAAACGGGAAAGTCACGAAGGACATGGATTCTGCATTAACTCGCGGCGGGCATACATTTACAGTAAGGACCTCAATGAAAAAGAAAACTACAACATAGCCCTGCATTTTTGGACCAAACACCTGAAAGAAGGTCGCAGAAACACGATCAAGACCTAGCTTCCCATCGAGGAAGGACGAACCCGAGGCACGGCCACCCACACCACTGCCGGGGGACAAGACCACTTGGGGTAGCACATGCGATCAGCGTTGCGCTGATGCCGGAGAAGTCCTCCAAAGGAGGAAAAAAGAGCTTGAGCAAGCAGATTGCTCAAGCGCAGCAGGGTCAACATCTTGACCGGACATAGCCGCGACCACACGACGCCGCTTCTTAGGTATTGTTGCAATTGACGCACTCCATGAGTTTCGTCCACGCTTGCCACACACCAGCAGCACCAGAACTCACGCCCCTCTCTCCCCCGCCACCATGGTCGGCCAAGAGAAGGAGTGAGTAAGAAAACCACCATGTGGGTGAAGGAAGCGCTTATTGAGTGAGCTCGCGTAAACTCTCACCTTGTCGCCCTCTCTCCTTTGAAGAGCGATGAGGAAGAACCGGCGCTGTCGTCCTGTGTCACGCCCAAGCACCCGGACAAACCAGCTCCACAACTTAGCCTTATTGATGGAGATCCCTGCACTCATCTTCTCCCCATACGGCATCACCTGCCACTAGCACACTAGAGAGAGAGGAGAAGCTCGCCCAGGTCACTCTAGATCCAGCCAAGGAGAACCGAAGACCTACTCCCAAACTCCATACAAGACCAAACCCATCTAGATCTACACTTACTGTACACAGGACGGGGGTCGGGGCCTCGCCTTGGCCGCTCCCCGACAGTGGAGCCGCTAATAGGCCTGAAATTCGAGTCGAGCCAAGTTTGCTCGTTTAACTCGTTTAGCTCGGTAAAACTGTTAAAATGCATTATAATAGCTTTTGTATATAATTGTTTCTAATTATTTGGGCATGTATGATGTAATTATCACAACAATCAATAATAATATGACACTATCAAGTAATATCGGCATTTTGGCTTCGGAAGGAAATGACACTTTCTGTGGTCTGTGCAAAAAAGACAAAATCTGGGATTTGAAAAATGTATTTTTAGAACTCATTTCGGCCACAGATTTTGTCTTTTCTGCAAGGACCATAGAAAGTGTCATTTCCTTTCGAAACTTTGCAAGAGTGTTGAAAACTTGTATATGTTTGTTCCCTATTTGTTTCAGATTTTCTCGAAGTGCTTTCGAATTTTTTAATTTTGACAAAAGTAACAAGAGCATATGCACCCGGGAGGCAAAGCGGATTTCTAATAATAATCAGGAAAAAATATTCACAAAGACAAGAATATAGGTAACGCCTTTTTTACTAAGTTAAACGAGCTAAATGAATAGCTCGGAACTCGGCTCGTTTAACTTGAACTCGTTTACTGTCTAAAACGAAAAGTCGGCTCGGCTCGTTTAGCAACGAGTTAAAGCCAAGTCGAGTCGAGTTTCGAGCTACTCGTTTAACTCGCGAGTTTCGAGTTTCAATTCCAGCCCTAGCCGCCGAGGAGGGCTTCAACTCGGCCCGGGAGCGATGTGGACTCTCTCGGTTGGAGATAAAGTGAAGAGGAGAAAATACTCCTTCATCCATGTCCAGTCCACGTTTCTTTTCCTGGTGTCCAAATCCATCCGGTCCAAACAATTGTAACATTGGATGTCCAAGGTCCAAATGGACCGTAATCTTCGAAATACACTACCCTACATTCGTTCACGGGGAGAAGAGGATTCGGTGTTGGATGCGAAACAGGTACAGCCGATGTCGTGCGGCGCATATGACACGGGCTGGCACACAAGGGAGTACGACGACGGAAGCGAGAGAGATAGTCGGTGGCCAACACGCGTAGCAGCGATCGTGGGATGAGGAGACTCTGTCAGACGCGTGCTACGGTGGACACGAAGCTATGCTGCGGCGATGGTGGGGGCAAATGTGTGTGGCGTTGGTACACAAAACGGTGTCCACTATTCAATCTCTAGGTCAAAAGTAGATTCAATATTATTGGACTTAATGTACCCTGATATCTATGTCCAGCGAGCCCCAGTCCAATCAGATCCAACAAAATTTTAGTCCAAATACCATTGGACTACATTGATCCAATTCCAGATTTAGGCGGGGAGAGAAACTAAGAGAGTGGAAAGGTCCCGAACGGATTTGAGGATTTCTTCCACATGATAAGGGATGATGTTTTATTTCCCCTTGAAATGAACATGATCGGCTGTGGGAGGGGAGGGGGATAAGGGCGGGGTGAAATCTTGGAAGGGTTTCATCGAACACGTCACAATAGAGTGCCGAAATGAAACCCGACAGGTCTGATCCCGGCTAACCCACGGGGTTTTCGCACCAATCCCCGAAAGGGTGGGACAAAAAGAATACATGGTCCAGAGGCTCGCCACCAATGATCTTGTCATCCCGTGATTTTACAAAGATATAATCCATCTGTTTCTAAATATAATTTTTTTAGTTTTTTCTTGAGTCATACCTATCTAGACATATTTTAGTGTAGAGCTTCACTCATTTCAGTTTGTATTTAGTCCACATTGAAATGGGCAAAACATATAATTTGGATTGGAGAGAATATCTTCAAAGAAGTCTGTCTACGTAAGTACCTCGTCAACTCTTTTTCTGTGGCGAGCAGAAGTAAAAGAGAAGAGTGATCGCGCCCAGCGCACAGGACTAGTAAAACCCAATTAACAAATAAGTCACCCCCGCACGGCGGCAGGGGTGGATGCGACCACACGCACACGCCACGCCACGCCACCTCCTCCCCATCACCGTCACCGGTAACTCAAGTCTCGCAGAGTCGCGGGTCTTCTTCCTCGTTAAGCAGCGCAGCGCCCGATTTAAAAAACCTTTGTCGCCCGCGCAGCCAGCTTGGATGTCACGGCGATCGCAACCGCCAGTCCGCATATAACGCAACCGCCATTCTCCTTCTCCCTCCAAGAAAGAGCAAACGGCCTCAGATTCAGGAGCAGGGGGGACGCACAGAGACACAGGAGTCGGAAAACATAGCACCGTTCCGCGTGGTTCTTCATCCGGCGCCGGCAGCATGAAGCACAGGTCGCTGAAGGTGCTGCGCGCGCCACCGCCGGTGACAGTTCCGACAAGCAGCTGGGGCGGTGGGAGGACGCTGTTGGTGGCGGTCCGGAGGGACGTCGCCGGGAGGGAGCTGCTCACCTGGGCGCTCGCCAAGGCCGCCGCCGCCGGCGACCGCGTCGTCGCGCTCCATGTCACCACCGCCTACGGGTCGGGGACGGACGAGAGGAGCAGGGCCGCTGCCGACTCGCTCGCCTCCGTGCTCGCCGCGTACGACGGCTTCTGCAGTCTCAAGCAGGTACTTTCACACTGGCCCACGGCAGAACTCTCTTCTTTCCCGCCTCTTTCATTTAGTCAGAGCAGAGCGATGCTTACTACCTGCTTTCTCTCCTTCATCAGATTAACCTGGAGCTTAGGGTCTGCCATGGATCATCCGTCAAGAAGGCTTTGGTGAACGAGGCCATCTCTTACGGCGCCGCGCAACTCATCCTTGGGGTCATGAAGAACTCGCCTCTTGGGTACGTGACATTTTCTTCTTCAAATCGAACTCTGAATTTTGTATCGACCGATTAATTCGTTTGTTGCAAGGGAGTGACGCTGTTTTGGTTCTCGTCCTATGATCAGATTGTGTGCCACCGCGGTCGCCAAGTACTGCGCGAAGAGACTCCCGGGTAGCTGCACGGTTCTCGCAGTCAGCAAGGGCGCCATCGTGTACCATGGAAACACAATGCAGGAGGAGATGAACTACTGCTGCACAAGTATGCTGTTCATGCAGTTTACTTCTGAATTTTGCCATTTGCATGTCTTTTGGGGGATTTAAATTGGCTGACGAGGTTCAAATTGTTCTGCAGTGTCCCCTCGAAGAACCTATTCTGCGGTGGCGGAGACGCCGCGAATGATCTACCGGAAGATACTCGACGCAGCGGCAACGGTCGGGGAGAAATCTCAGGATGACTCGGTGATCGGCCATTGCCGGTCCTTGCAGCGGAACATGTCTATGCCAATGAGCGCCCGAATCTTGCCAACGGTAACAGAGGTAGTAGCACCACCAACTCCGGCGAGGTGTCACAGGCGGGAACTACCGGAGGTGGCTGCCGGGTGGCCACTGCTAAGGAAGGACATCATGCCGGCCTCGCCGGAGTGTTCGGAGGTGTCCGTGGTTGAGTGGGCAATGCGTCTTCCAAGCCGGTGTTCACCGCTAACGCCAGTCAGTTCAGACAAAGTTTCAGATCACCGGCCAATCTCTCAATCGAGAAGCGATTCGATGGAGCCGTTTCAAGTGACCGAGGATGCGGCTGAGCAAGTTCCGGAGGAGTTGGTCTCAATCAGAGAGAAGTACTCTTCAATGTACACCATGTTCAGTTACAATGATCTTGCGAGGATCACCTCTGACTTCTCCCCAGGTACATATACAGTACTACATTTGATTGACATTCTGAAAGTTACTCGCAGCTGATCTTCTGTCGGATGCGATGCGCTGAATGCTGCTGATCATGATCCACTGAATCCACTGTATTGAGCAGATCACTTAGTCGGGAAAGGCGGCGCGAGCCATGTTTACAGCGGCCGTTGGGAAGATGGCAAGGAGCTGGCTGTGAAGGTCCTGAAATCTTCAGAGGAGGTGGTGAAGGAGTTCGTCGCGGAGATCGACATCATCAGCTCCGTCGACCATAAGAACGCCATGGCCCTCGTCGGGTTCTGTGTCGAGCACGGCAAGCTCATGCTGGTGTACGATTACATGCACAGGGGCAGCCTGGAGGAGATCATGCACGGTGTGTGCTTAATTTAGAATCTCGTTTTTGCTGTTTCTCAACTTCCATCGCCATGGATGTTTATGCAACTTCTTTGACATGTGCAGGTGAGAAGAAGGCAAGGGTTCAAGGTTAGGTTGGCCGGAGAGATTCAAGGTGGCTATCGGAGTCGCACGAGCCCTCGATTATCTCCATGGTGGCGGCGGCAACGAGCGTCCAGTGGTGATCCACAGGGATGTCAAGTCTTCCAACATCCTCATCTCTGAAGATTGCGAACCAAAGCTCTGTGACTTCGGCCTCGCGCTGTGGGCAGCGGACGCAGCGGCGCAGATCACTGGCGACGACGTGGCCGGCACGTTCGGGTACTTGGCCCCTGAGTACTTCATGCACGGCAAAGTCAGCGACAAGATCGACGTGTACGCCTTCGGCGTCGTGCTTCTCGAGCTCGTCTCCGGGAGGAAGCCGGTGAGCTCCGGTGGCCCCAAGGGCCAGGAGGGTCTGGTGATGTGGGTAAGTATCCGACACCTCTTAATCATCAAGAAATGGAACAACCGTGAATGGTTCTTCGATCTAACTTGTGCTTGATCAGGCTAATTCAATCGTACATGGAGGGAAGCTAACGGAGCTCGTCGACCCAAGCCTGCCGACAGAAGAGGGCGATGCCGGCGAGGTTGAGAGGATGACCCTGGCCGCCGCACTCTGCATCACTCGAGCCCCACAACACCGGCCGAGCATCGCAAATGTAAGATCTGATCTCTGACTCCTTTTCTGTTAGAATTTTTTGCTTGGCAACCTTGTCATTCAGTTAGCTATGCTCCGTTCGACAGTTCCTCACATTCTACATTTCGTCTGAACTTGTCCAGATTCTGAAGTTACTCGAGGGCGACAGCGACGCCATCCATTGGGCTAGGTCGCAGGTCGGCATGTCAGACACCGGCGACGATTACAGCGAGGAATGCGAGGTCGCCTCAGTCGAGAAGAACGACATACAGTCATACATCAAGCTCGCGCTGCTTGACGTCGACGACGATGACTGCGCTTCGGTCTGCACCACGGACTTCATCACCGCCGACATGTCGCTGGAGGAGTACATGAAGGGGAGGTGGAGTCGATCATCCAGCTTGACGGAGGACGGAAGCTCCACCCACGGCGGGAATCCCCGGATTTTTGTGTAGATACCATCCACTCTTTTCGATTCCTTAATCTCTGTGTATATGTTGAGTACAGGTTTCCCTCTGTAGTTAGGAGGGGGGTTGCAAATGCGAATATGCAATTCTCTTGGTTGCACGGAATTGGGGCTCGGAATTGGAATTGGAGCCCCAATTCCGAATTCCGTCGTTTGGACTGCGCTCAGAATTTGGGCCTGGAATTGGAGACCAATTCCGAGCCCGCTCCGCAGCTATCGTTTTGTGAAGGGGGCAATTCCGAGCCTCCCAGCTCGGAAACGCTCGTAATTCGGACGCCGGCCACCGCCCCGCCCCGCCGGCCGCCCGCACCTCCCCGCCGGCCGCCCTTCGCGCCATCGCTCCTCCCGCGCGCCTCCCCTTCCCCTTCCCCGTCGCCGGAGCTGCCTGCGCCCTCTCCTTCTTCCCCGGTGCCCGGCCTGCTCCCGCACGAGCTCGAGCCCGAGCTCGGCCGCCCTCCTCCGCCCGGTCTCCCTCCACCGCAGCTAGCGCCGGCTCCTCTCCTCTCCGCCTCGGCCGCCGCGCCCCGTCCTCGACCAGCCTTCTGCCGCCTCCCAGCACCGGCCCGTCGGCCGCCCGCACCTCCCCGCCGGCCGCCGCCCCGCCCCTCCTCAGTTCCGGCCGGCATCCAAACAAGAATTCCACGATTCCACGATGTTGTGCATCCAAACAAGAATTCAACTGATTTGGAATTGAGGCCAATTCATTTCCAACTCAGATTTGGAATTCAACCCCAATTCAATTCCGAGCCCCAATTCTATGCAACCAAACACAGTGTTACAGTTTTGATGTTTCGTCTAGGTAGTAGTCAAACTAGTCATCGTGGATTTCTTACAACATTTTTGTACCCTTCTCCAAAGCATCAAAGGAGAAAAGAGTGTACATTCCAGAACAAAGTTTACATGATTTGGAGTTTTGGACCCACAAAGATCCCAAATAGCAGTTCTAAAAAACAGACCCTCTGTGCAAACAGCCCCACTTTGGATGTGGGTGTTTTGGGCTTGCTCAAATTTGATAATTGAACACCAAAGATCCCAAGGAAATTACTAGTCCAAACAAAATATAAGGAATCTATTTTTTTTCGAAGTTTCATCATCATCAGTGTGATCCCACAACTACGTCCGAATCTTCATCTCTGGTTTATCACCGATGTGGTGTTCCAGGAAACTCCTACGTCAACGGAAAGGAGGGGTTGACTGTATGGTTAGGCACCTGGAACGTGTCATGAGTGTTTCATCACATGCAGCATCATGCATAAACAAGCACGACCGGCGAACACAGAGTATCTGTAACATACAGCAAAGCTTTGCCAAGAGAAGCATGTGCAAATTATGCAAAGAATCAATGCACAATGGTGATGATTGCACCAAAGTCAACTAGAACGGGAATGACAGCCTTGCAACATTAATGGATATATCAGTGTTAACAGCAGCCCCAAACAAATATTCAACAAGCATTGCTTGCATGTGCTCAGATAAATCAGAGTCCTTACTCTTGATTTAGATACATCAATATCACCTGGAGAATAGAAAACAAACATCACATTCACACTTCGCGGGTGAATGTGGACGGTCGGTGCATTTCTATTCAGTATAATGGTAGGATGATAAGATGCACGTGGGTTACCCACAAGCAACAAGATCAAACAGAAAACACAGATTTATAATTCCAAAGCTTAGAACTTAATAGGTGCCATACTTGGAAATGCATACATATGTTCGTTGATAGTACCGAAAGTTACAAAGTAGAAACATATTGGCACACTAACAGTCCTTGGACATTCATGAACAAACCTACTTCACATTAGGACCTCACACCTTGTAGCTCATGGCCCATGTCGAGAAGTACAGAGGATAAGGGTTTGGCAGCAGGATGGATTCAATTAAGTTGTCTCCGTTTTCTCCAGTGCTGAAAATGACAAGTGTCACTTCCAAATGAAATAGCAAAGAAAGAAAACTTAACTTACAAAGATAGATAACAGCATCAACTTACTGTTGTAGTTGAGCAACTTCTCAATGAGGTCAACATGGGTCATGAGCATACGCCGGCAGCAGTAGCGAACCAAGCCCAAGGCGTCCAGAGCATCCCTAGCAACAAAAACCATCAGAAAGAAGATGAATAAAATCAGATTTTCAGATACAAAATTTAAACAGGATTTGCAAAGCGAACAATTATCAAGTAAGCCATAAATGACATTCTTTTCACTATTCTACTCTCTAAAGAAGTAGGCATAGGTATGATAAAGAGGCTCTTCTACGATTCTGAAAACTGTTAAATAAGTGTCAACTGTAATGGGACAACTGCCAGTTTCAACGGTTTATCCATTGAGGTAAACATAGATACAAATGTCCAGGTGTTTCCAGTAGTTCAAAAATCAAGCATCTCACCACGCTCAACAGTGGACTCCAATATATGGGCCAACCACATTACGTATGTAGTATAATTTACATCATGGACGTTTGTTTTGTCTTACAGTGTTCATTTACTAGAAAAGCAATATTATTCCATCTTATCATCAGTGTCAAACACAGCAGTGTACAGAGAGTTGCTAACCTGGTGCTATTTTTTGTTTTGCCAACACTAGTATATCCTGTGTTCCTCATTACATCAGACACCAAGAAAATGTAGTATAAATTTAAGTACTGCACAGTAATATGATGCAACAAATGCAACTCTTGGCCATATTGTGCTGTTTTGTTTAAAAGTAGCATATCTTAAAGGGGGAAAAGGTTGCACGACACAACACGAGTGCAAGATCACTATGTCCCATCTCTCCACTATTAATAATGGATCAGGTATGCTTCAGTGTTCATTGGTGTACCTTAGTCAAAAGATGTACAGCATTACTCTCACACCTCTACTGCCCACGAACTAAATTCTACAACAGTTCAATCGGATTCATTTGTCTGGGTTGCAGTCACAATGGTGTATCACAATTGATGACAGCTTGACATGTATCACGGATCTCGTGTTTCCAACTTCCTCACACACAGGTTAACAAGCAAAGATGAGCAGGAACTAAGTGAACATGTTTCCTTCCAACGAAAAAAAACAGCAAAATGCAGGCTTCCTCAATTCCCAGAACATGATCAAAGGCAGAGCCACTACGATATGCACAGTCAAACAATAAAACAGGAACCAGGATGCAAAAGGTGCATAAATTTTTACCCCTCCGTGTAATCGGCCTGGAGGAGATCGAGGTAGTGGTCCCACTTGTTCCCAATCACCTGCACATGCAAAGAAAATTAACTGTTCAGCTGATCTCTTTATTCTTATTTGATAGAGGTCAGGAGTTCTGCCCATGCATTACAGTACTAAGAGAAGAACAAAAGTACAGAGTTACTACATCTACACAATTTCAAACGGGACGCTTTTCAGTTAAGCTCGCCCTGGAGCAATCCATGTGCCACTCTACAATTAAACCCTAGTGTTAAATCATGGCACGAACGACTAGCGACCATGGACGATAAACAATTCTTAGTATTTGGGAGAGCAGATGAGGAAAATCTCAGAAATCAACCACCGCGTAAACCTAAAAACAGAGTCAAGCGGCGGCGGATACCCTAACAGGCGGCGTGCCCTAAGCCGCAGCACGGGTCCAAAGAGGGTGGCCGACTGGATCACGAGCTCTAGAGTAGAAAACCGACGAAAGCCCTAGCGAAGCGAAGCAGAATCGGCGACGCCAGACACGCAGCGAACGAGAGGCAAACCCTAGAAGAAAGAGCGGGAAGGAGGAGGAAGGCTAGCTGAGGGCGAGGTGGATGGTGGGGATTTACCTTGCCGCAGGTGAAGCAGCGCACGGGGATGATCATCTTCGATGCCGCGACTCCGCCTCCGCCGCCGCCGCTGGAGAAGAAGGAAAGGGGAAGGGTTTTGGGGGCGACGGCGAAAGGTGAGTGAGAGGAGAAGGCTTTACAGGAAGGAAACGATGATTCTCTCTTATTACGAGGGTCCTTTGCAAACACACCCAAAACAAAATAGAACACATTCTGAACAACCCAAAGGGCTACACTGGAAAAACTTATTGGGAGAGGTTACTAATAGTCACTCGGTTTTACAAAACAGAAACCCTCTAAATTTTTTTAATCTTTGTTACAAAATCTTAATTTAAGACTAGACATTAGACAAGAAACGCGCTAGGAGGTCTAAGTGCAAGAAAAGCTTACCTACTCGTTGTAAAGGAGCGGTTTGCTTGGCTTGTTTCCATTACGCACGTGCGCCGAAGCCACTGTGTCGCCTACACAAGCGTCATTTTGTTGTTGGTGTTATTTAGGCATAAAGCGGGTCGCAAAGATAAGTTTAGAACATCAATCAGCATTAGCCGATTACAAGCACTAAACTGAGTTTCTCAGCGAAAGATGAAATTCATCCCAAACGCGATCGGTCAGCACAGGAGCAGAACACTGCTGACTGGGGTTGTTAAACACACGCGCGTTCCTCTGCTTCCAGAGAGACCAGCAGGTCAGCGTGACCAGCATGTCGAACAACTTCTTCTCCTTCTTGGCATACCTCTTCCTCTCAGCTAACCACCAGGGCTCAAGCCGATCTGTGGGATCGGGGACCCTAGCCGCAAGATGCAGGCGATGGAAACATCCATGACAGGTCTCACGCGTGTGGACACACTGAACCAAAACATGCTCGATCGTGTCTTCATCCTGCAGACAAGTGAAGCAGTTTGATGTAGTGTGTTTGCCCGATCTATCACCGTAAGAATCACCGAGATAACTATTCTCCCAACCACGTGGCAATCCACGCAACCTGAAGAATCTGGATAGATTTAGGCGAGCAACATGAAGATAAACAACACGCCTCATGCCAAGCTCGACAACCCTTGACATATTCAAGAGCCTTCTCGCAATTGCACTACGACTCTTAACAAACTCAAGAACCTTCATGCCTCATTTTATTGCATAACTTGACGAACGTTCGAGACGCCGTCTTACACGCCGATCCCATAGTGATGGTGGCAACCTTGAACTTCTAGTTCTACACTAGTAGCCATGCACGTGCAATGCATGTCTTTAAAATATAAATCTCAATTCTAGTTTAGTGAATATTTTGTATCCACGTCAATAAATTTCATTACTAAACCGTGTAATGATGTGCAAACAACACACAAAATTCACGACGATGCATCATTTTAAATCCACAAGCGCAAAATAATAGTTATTATTTCCATAAATATTACAACTTAACACCAGATCAAAGCGATAGTTGAAAACAAAATTCTAAGTAACATTCCACTATTTATTATTTCAGCGATCAATAATTCCTCATTCGAAGTCAGGATTATTATTTATCGCTTCATTGTCTTGATACTTCAGAATATGTACCAAAAATCGCTTTCTCGGCTCCAAACCATTCTACATATGCATTATACAACATTTTTCATATAATGTTTTGTTCAAAGTGTAGACACCGCGGGTAACGGAAAAATGACACTTCATCGTACCGTGAATGCATTAGATCAAAAACCAAATAACCTGACAGAGCACTGCATACATATGAAATGTCACATTGAGCGTTGAACAAATCAGGTAAGATTATATTTAAGTGAAAAGATTCATACCCGTTGGAGTTTGTTGGAACAACATGGACTTTGCGTCCCCATATGGAAATGTCGTCCTTCACTTTGGGGTTAGCCAGTCGAAACGCAAGGTTTATCTTATTGTTAATTTCCATATTTTAAAATATGTGCACCCCAAGTCGGTCTCAAAAGCGGCTCCCCAAATATGCACTAAAATGAGAGCTAGTTTTGTTCTAAAATGGGTAATATGAACCCAAAATCAAGTAGTAATCAGAGTTAATTTTCAGATAATGATACGACGTAGCATAAATATCATGATACGAAACAAAATATATACCTGTTCAGGAGTATCGAACAAAATATCTCCCGTGAAGTACTCCATAAAATGTAACATCCTAGAACCACAAGATGACCTGCATGATTACAATTTTTAATATATTCAATAAAAATATTAATATTCTTATGAAAATATTTTAAATCATCATGACAGAATTTTTTTTTAACCACAAACGTAAAAAATCCAACCCACGTAACCAAATCGAACACGTCCGATTGAAAAGAAAGGAAAAAAATAGAATCGGACACGCCCTCGCTCCACTCTCAAGTCTCAATATCTCTCTTGAAAAAACACGATGGAAAATTGGAAACCCATCTGACACACACCGCTTCCCAGTCCCCACTCCCCACTCTCAGCTTCCTCTCTCTCAGTCTCAGGGCATCTCCAGCCGTCCCCCCAGCGCCCCCCAGAAGGCAATTTAGCGCCGTTTTCGCCGTTTAGCGCCGATTTCTTCCCACTCGCCCCCAGCAGCCCAAATAGCGTCGTTTCGGCCTAAAATAACGCCGGCGCACCCAGGGCAAACCCAGCCCACTGGATTCCGCCTGGGGGGCCGAAATGGCACGAAAACATGGCGGACCAGCGATGTCAGCGTCTTGGGCGAAATGGCGCGAAAAAGGAGGGAAAACGCGGCGTCCTCATCCCCTCGGCTCCCGCGTTGGTCAAAAGCCTGCCGGAGTTATGGGTTGTGGACTGCCGCGCCGTCAGCGCCACCGCCGATGCGTCCAATCGCTTGCCACGCGCCGGAGTTATGGCGCGCCACCATTCGCCTCCCCTCCGCTATAAAATCCCCCACCCCCGTCATGGCAGAGCACACCGCTCTCTCTCTCGCCTTCTCTTCTCCCCACAGAACACACCGAGCAGCAATGGCAGAAAGATTCCCCGGCGACGACGCGGCCGCGAACGGCTTCGGTCGCCGCTTCCTCCACCCAGAAGAGGCGCGGGTGCTCTACCAGGCGGGCTACCCCGCGCCGCCAGACATTGCGCATCCCGGCGCCTCCGGCGGCCAAGGAGCGTGGCGGCTAAGCGCGGGCGGCGTTCCCGTGCTGCCGCCGCTCAAAGGGGTGGAGCGCGTCGTGGCGATCCAGGAGGTGCTCGCCGGCCTCACGCCGGAGCAGGCGGAGGACCCGCGCTGGGATCCGGCGAACAATGCGTTCTGGACGCAGTACTTCGCCCGGCGCCACACCCAGGAGCTGGCGGACACAGGGCGCAACGGCCCTGTGGAGGGGCGGAAGAACTCCAAAGGCCGCCGGCAGTGGTGGGGTGCTTGAGGGCGCAACCTCGCCTACGTGCTCGAGTACATTGCCGCCGGCAACAGGCCGCGGCTAACGATGCCGCCGCGCACGTCGTCATGGCTGCCCGGGAGGATGGGCTCCACATCCTCCTCTTCTTCCTCTGGCGCGCGCTCGGCGCCGTCGGCGCCTTCCTCTCCTCGGGTCAAGGCCGAGCAGGACGACACTCCGCCGCCCATCCTGAACTCCGGCCGCCGCGTCCCCAGTGACGGCAGCCTCCGCATCAACGAGCGCCACGCCGCATCGCCGCCCCGCGGCCATCTCCGCCTCGTCAAGCTCAAGACGGAGGGCAAGAAGAAGGCACCGATGTGGCAGGCGCCGCCCGGCTACGTCAGGGCGGCAATCAACATGGGGGCGCCGGAGGACTCGGAGGAGTTCCCCGGCGAGAACCTCGCCATCGCCGCCTCCCTCAACGACGTCCTCCCGGCGCCAGACGACTTCGCCGAATCCTGGTCAGCGAGGATGCACACGCAGGAGGAGGTCCAGCGCCAGCAGCGCATCCTCGAGGAGGTGGAGCGCCAGCGCGCGGCGGCGGGGCGTCGTTCGGCCCCTCGCCGTCGCATGTCACCTCCCCCGCCGCCCCCGCCCAACATCATCCTCGACCCCAACGACGAGGAGGATGCCCCCAGCGCGCCCGGGCCGAGTAGGTGGCACGGCGGAGGAGACGACGGCCAAGGCCCCAGCCGCACCGGAGACCCGAGCGACTCCGACGACGACGACGGCGGCGACTACACTTCTTCTACAGCCAGCTGGGCATGTAGAACGGCGTGTAGATCGCTTAAATTATCTATTTTCAGTTTGTTTAAGTTTTTATTTAAAATTTCTACTATGTAATCGGCAAGAACTGCGAATTTCGCCCATATATGAATGAAATTCGCCTAAATTATTTATCTTTCGCCTAATTTCGTTTTTTTAAATTTCTGGGCTTCTTCTTGGGTTTGGGCACGGCTGGAAAAACACCGCCACCAGGACGTGAAATAACGCCGTTGCCCCCGGGCGGCCCAAAATAGCGGCGTTTTTCGCCCTTGGGGGCACAACGGCTGGGCCCGGAGATCGAGATGGATCTTTTTTCGAACGTGCGAGAGGTCGATCGATCTCACTCCACGCGCGACGCAACATTTGTCCCCTCCGTGCTCCTTTTCCCTTTTACCTGCTGATGGAGACGTGTCGTTTTGCGCATGCAGCTGGTACAGGCGAATATGCACAATGCACTTGGTAGTATGATGACCCACAAGTATAGGGGATCGCAACAGTCTTCGAGGGAAGTAAAACCCAAATTTATTGATTCGACACAAGGGGAAACAAAGAATACTTATAAGCCTTAAGAGCGGAGTTGTCAATTCAGCTGCACCTGGAAAAGCACTAGTGACAAACGTGATGTGAAAGCAGCAGTAATATGAGAGCAATAGTATCAGTAACACAGAGGCAATGGCACCAGAAAATAGTTGGTACTACTTTGATGGCGTGTATATGAACCGGAAAGCAATGATGATGGCAAATGGACCGGGGTTCCCAGCTATCTACACTAGAGGTAACTCTCCAATAACAAGTGTTGGGTGAACAAATTACAGTTGAGCAATTGATAGAATTGAAATAGCATTAAGACAGAACATCCAGTCTATTAATCATGTAGGCATGTTTTCATATATAGTTATACGTGCTCGCAATGAGAAACTTGCATAACATATTTTGTCCTACCAGCCCGTTTGCAGCGGGGCCTCAAGGAAAACTACTGGTAATTAAGGTACTCCTTTTAATAGAGTACCGGAGCAAAGCATTAGCACTTAGTGAAAACATGTGATCCTCATATCTATACCATCCCCTCCAGTTATCCCAGTTGCTGTCACTCTGGGGCCTCGGGTTCCGGACAGAGACATGTGCAAACAACTTGTAGATACAATCTAAGCAATAATTGTAGAGCTTAAATCTAAGATCATGCCACTCGTGCACTAGTGATAAGCATTAAACACAACAAGATTGCAGCAACAATAACTTCACAAACTTTAATAGATAGACTGATCATATTGTAACAATTCATCGGATCCCAACAAACACGACACCGATTACATCATATGGATCTCAATCATGTAAGGTAGCTCATGAGATCATTGTATTGAAGTACATGGGAGAGAGTACCAACTAGCTATAGCTAGAACCCGTAGTCCATGGGGGAACTACTCACGGAGCATGATGGAGGCGGTGGCGTCGATGGAGAAGGCTCCGGGGGTCAATCCCCATCCCAGCAGGGTGCCGGAACAGGAACTTCTGACCCCCGAAACTTGGTTTTTGGTGGCGGCGGAGCTACGGAACCTTTCTGGAGAAATCGTCGATTCTTTTAGGGTTTTCACCGCGGAGGCAATATATAGTCCAAAGGGCGTCGCGAGGCGGTGCACGAGCTGGCCACGCCACCCCTCGGCGCCACCCCCCTCCAGGACGCGCGGAGGCCTGGCGTGGAGGCTGTGGGCCTCCCCCAGACTTGTCCTTCTGGCTCCCAGAGTCTTCTGGCGAAATAGAATTTCTGTAATTTTTTCGGATTTTTCTGAGCACTTTCATTTTTGGACCTTTTCTGCAGTGCACAGACATAATAAACAGAAACTGGCACTGTGGCATCTTGTTAATAGGTTAGTCCAATAAATGTCATAATATGATATAAAGTGTATATAAAACATGTGACATTTATATAAAAAAGCATGAAACATCAAAAATTATAGATACGTTTGAGACGTATCATGGTACTGCTACACGGAAACTGCATGCAGATGGACTGTGGACCCGCTAATTAATCTATTATTCAATGATCTTGCCGCCTAATCCATGCTTCTGCATACTAGCTTCTTACTTTTCCTATATACGTCTTATGTTAATTGTTTTTTGTATCTTTCTCGTGAATACACCTCGTTTTTTTTTTCCTTTTTCTACCTTCACGCCTCTTTTATTTTGTTAACCTTTTAGCGAAAAAACTAAAAGTAATTAATTTTCATCTTTTTTCCTATCAGTGTGCATGCAGCGTGTTCCTCCTTCCTTTTCCTTTTTTTTCTGCACAGCTATTTTTCGTTAGTTTTTTCGGCTAAATTAGAAAAAGTAAACAATAAATTTGAACCCAAAACATAAAACTTTATGTTCTAATGTCGTAAGTGCATTTTTCCTATCCCCATCAGTCAATTTTACCACCGAACAAGCGATGACCCAAAAAGAGAATTGAAAATGTTTTTTCATACAAAATACACTAGCCTCACTCGAAATCGAAAAGACTTTCGGTTTAACGCGAGTAAATTGTGGAAAAAACCATATTTAGGGCTAGAGCTTAAAAAAACCACCATTTTTCAAATGTTTTGCAAAGAACCACCAGTTTGTCCTCTAATTTTTCAGAAACCACTGATCACTCAGTTTAGTTTGTTTGACGATGTTTTTGACAAGATGATTCCACTGTCAGGCTGACGCGGTGAACGATATAGCAAGACATACGTTAAATTGTATTCGATTATGGAATTTTATTTTGCAACTTTTCGAGGGACCCAGCCGTCAGATGCTCTCTCTATCTACCCCTAGACATCACCGCCAAAATTAGTATTTGTGTCTGTTGTTTTTTATACGAAATTTGGTAATATATTTTATTAGTTTTATCACCAATATACCCACTCAATAGGGTTCTTGGTAATAACCTGTAGTATCCCCCATATTTCATTAAGTAACTAAAATAATTTTCTAGTATCCCCATAATTTTGCTATGTGCGCAGGTAATTTGTTTTCTATACTATTGGTAATATTTTAATAGGTCTCCTCAACGACAACTTCTATGTTAGTGTCTTGGTAACACATTTTTATATCCCAAATCGAATAACTATTTTGCTATGTGTCTGGTAATATCCTACTAGGTCTTTTCTCATCGGTAACTTCTATTTCAGAGTGTTGATAATAAATTCTTTAGTATCTCCACCTCATAACTTGTTTGTTACATGATTGGTAATGTCTTACTAGTTCTTCCTTATTTATAACTTATATGCTAGTGTATTGGTAATAGATTTTTACTATCCCCCATCAGACAACTTGTTTGATATGTGAGTGGTAATATCTTAATAGGCCCCCTCATCGATAACTTGTATGCTAGAGAATTGGTAATAAAATTTTAGTATCCCACACTTGAAAAATTGTTTGCTATGCGACTGGTAACATTTACTAGTTCTTTCTCAGTCGATAACTTGTATGCTATAGGCTTGGTGAAAAAAAATTAAATATCCCCACCTGATAACTTTTTTTGCTATGCGACTGGTAACATCTTACTAGTTCTTTTCGCGTCGATAACTTGTATGCTAGAGTCTTGGTAAGAAATTTTTAGTATCCCCACCTCATAACTTGTTTGCTATGCAACTGGTAAAATCTTACTAGTTCTTTTCTCATCAATAACTTGCATTCTATTGTATTGGTAATAAATATTAGTATCCCCACCTGATAACTTATTTGCTATTTGCTTGGTAATATCCTACTGGCTCTATCTCATCGATAACTTACATTAATTCTTGTGTATTGGTAATAAATTTTTAGTAAACCTCACCCTATAACTTGTCTGATATGTGACTGGTAATATATTAACAGGTCCCACCATCGCTAAATTTTTATGCTAGAGTCTTGGTAATAAATTTTTAGTACCCCCACCTGATAACTTATTTGCAATGCGAATGGTAACATCTTACTAATTCTTTTTTCATCGATAAATTATATGTTAGAGTCTTGGTAATAAATTTTTAGTATCCCCCGCCTGATAACTTGTTTGTTATGCGATTGGTAACATCTTACTAGTTTTTTCTTATCAATAACTTGTATGCTAGACTCTTGGTGATAATATTTAGTATCCCCACCTGATAACTTTTTTGCTATGTGATTGATATTATCCTGCTGGCTCTCTCTCATCGATAACTTGCATGCTATGTATAGGTAATAAAATTTTAGTAGCCCCTACCTGATAAGTTGTCTGATATGTGACTGGTAATATTTTAATAGGTCCCCTCACTGGTAAGTTATATTCTAGAGTCTTGGTAATAAATTTTTAGTATCCCCCACCTGATAACTTGTTTGCTATGCGACTGGTAACATCTTACTAGTTCTTTTCTCATTGATAACTTGCATGCTAGTGTATTGGTAATAAATATTTATTGTTCTCACCTAATAACTTATTTGCTATGTGATTGATATTATCCTACTAGCTCTCTCTCATCGACAACTTGCATGCTAGTGTATAGGTAATAAATTTTTAGTAACCCCTATCCGATAAGTTGTTTGATATGTGACTGGTAATATTTTAATAGGTCCCCTCATAGGTAAATTATATGCTAGAGTCTTGATAATAATTTTTTAGTATCCCCCTCCTGATAATTTGTTTGCTATGCAACTGGTAACATATTAGTTTTTTTCTCATCGATAACTTGCATGCTATTGTATCGGTAATAAATTTTATTTCCCCACCTGATAACTTATTTGCTATGTGATTGGTAATAACCTACTGGTTCTCTCTCGCTGATAACTTGCATGCTAGTGTATTGGTAATAAATTTTGAGTAAACCCCACCTGATAGCTTGCCTGATATGTGACTGGTAATATTGTAATAGGTCCCTGATCGTTAAATTGTATACTAGAGTCTGGATAACAATTTTTTAGTATTCGCCCACTAGATAATTTGTTTTCTATGTGGATGGTAACATCTTGTTCCTTTCACATCGATAATTTGTATGTTAGAGTTTCGGTTATAATTTTTAGTATCGCCAACTGATAACTTGTTTTCTATGTGACTGGTACCATTTGGTTCATTTCTACAATGCACTAACCTTATTACGTATCAAACTAGGTAGACGATGGAAAAACCTTTGTACAATGATTTCTGTTTTATGAATGAGGCGACATGCCTAGAGCCCTGGTAATACATTTTTAGTATCCCCCACTTGATAACTTATTTGATATGCGACTGGTAAAATATTACTAGTTTGGTTCATAACTTGTATCCTAGTGTATTGTTAATAAATTTTTAGTATCCCCACTTGAGAACTCGCTTGATATGTGAATGTAATATTTTAATTGTTCCCCTCGTCAGTAATTTGTATACTAGAGCCTTGATAATAATTTTTGTATCCCCACTTGATGAATTGTTTGTTAGGTGACTGGTAACATCTTATTAGTTATTTTCTCATCGATAACTTGTATGCTATATTTTAGAATTTTGGTAATAAAATTTTAGTATCTCCACCTGATGATTTGTTTCTTATGCGACTGGTAACATTTTATTAGTTCTTTTCTCATTGATAACTTGTATGATAGTGTATTGGTAATAAATTTCTAGTATCCCCAACATGATAACTTGTTTGATATGACTGGTAATATCTTAGTTGTTCCCCTCATCAGTAACTTGTACGCTAGAGTCTTGATTATAAGTTTTAATATCCGTCACTTGATAACTTGCTTGTTATGTGACTGATAACATGTAATAGCTCTTTTCTCATCGATATTTTGTATGCTAGAGTCTTGATAATAAGTTTTAGTATCCCCACCTTATATCTTGTTTGTTATGTGACTGGTAACATCTTACCAGTTCGTTTTCTCATTGATACCTTGTATGTTAGAATCTTGGTAATAAACTTTTAGTATCCCAACCTAATAAATTGTTTGCGATGCGATTGGTAACTCGTAACATCGTACTGTTTCTTTTCTCATCGTTAACTTGTATTCTACAGTCTTCATAATAAATTTTTAGTATCCCCCACCTAGTAATATTTTTGCTATGTGATTAACATCTTACTTGTTATTTTCTAATCGATAAGTTGTATGCTAGTGTATTGGTAATAAAGTTTAGTATTCCACCTAATAACTTGTTTGATATATGACTGATAATATCTTAATTGGTCCCCGCATCAGTAAGACTGCTATGCGACCACCATGCAGTTGACCGGCGTGCCAAAGACTGTGAGGTGGTCGTCGTCGCCGTTCTGCGGGTGTGGTCGTGTCGGGTTCGCCGGGGTCCGCGCCTTCGGTGGAGCCATTTGCTGGCGTGGTGGTCAAGGCGGGCCGAGCCGCCTGACGGAGCATTGCGGCAAATCTCGTGCTCTTTTCGAGCTCGCTTTCCCGCTAGAAGTCATTGGCGAGCGTCCGGTAGGACATGCCGGGTTGAAGTCGAGATTGACGCTCCTTTCGGTATTGGGTGTCCGCGGAGATCGAGCTCTTTTGAGTGTGGAGCTTATCCTCATTGTGGCGGATCTCCTCCTGCTGCCGCCATCTGGCCGCGCAACGCGTGGAGTTTGCGCGCCTGCTCGGCGGCGTTGGCCGGGGTGACCGACGTTGCGAGTGGACCCGTCGTGTTCTACAACAGGTTTCGCTGCTGCTGGTCGCGTGCTTGCTGATCGTGCACTTGCTGGTCGTGCGCCTACTGGTCGCGTTGTTGCTTCTAGCACACCAGCTGGTCAAATTGCTCTTGCTGCTTCTGTGCCAAGATGCACAGTTTCTGTGCCTCTGCATCAGCGGTGGAAGTCACCTCCCCCTCCATGTAGAAGGTGACGGGAGTCGTCGAGTCATCGTTGGCCGTGTCGACCAATCCATCCGACTCGGTAGTCGAGGACCAGCATGATCGACCCGGCATCGTCGTTGTCGTCCGCGATCAGGATGGTCCTGGTGGGTGAGTCGGCGGTGTAGATCGCATCGTCAATCGTCGCCGCCTCAGCGTTGTCGAGGAGCGAGAGCACGTCGTTGTCGCTGCATTTGTAGATGACGTCCTCCTTAGTCGAGCCAACGAAGCCGACGTAGGAGGTGACGGCTGTCCCGACCGCATAAGAGATCGGACCGCGCATGGGCGCGCCCATGGTGTGGCGTCGGCGATGTAGCCCATGCCATATTAGTCGAATTAGGAAGTGATAGTTCATTTTTGTTTTATTTTTTTGGGTGCCCATGGAATTTTCTTTTTGTTCAATTTTTTTACACTAGTAGGAAGTGGTAGTTCATTTTGTTCAATAAATTGCACTAGTTGGAAGTGGAATTTTCCATCTCCCACCCATTTTATTTTACCCTAAAATATCACTAGCCCAAAAAGGAATTCATTTTGACCGACAGGTTTTTTTCCAGGTACAAAATCTAATCGTTTTTTGCCGGCAAAGGGAATAGTTTTGCTATGTTGTTATTTAAATTGACTGCACGGGAAACAACTTTGATGCTCGCGAAAAAAGGGAATAGTCTTGACGAACTTTTATTGCGAACGGTGTACAGCACACGCGGAAAGGGAATAGACATGCTATCATATTAAGCGTACGTACGTGTATACCAAAAGGAAATAGTGCGTGAATCTAGTACAGCGAAACCGATCACCGAATAGGTTCGGTCGCGCGCGCGCAAAGCTAGCGCTGCCCGCTGGAGATGCCCTCCGCCCCAAACTCCGGAAATAAATCCTATGAGACCAGGTCTATTTCCACATCATGGTAGACCTTTCTCACGGAGCGCCACGTGTCAACACGAATCACAAAGCACCTCTGTCTTCTTCCCCGATCCAATCCGTTTTGCAGTTTCACATCTCGTTAATGTCGTTCGCCGGCGAGTCGTCGCATCGCGCCGTCGTGGGTCAAAAAATTGCGGCCGCTGGGCCGCATGAAACCTGCACAACGCCCGTAGCCCCTCTTCCTTCTCTACTCCCATGCACTACTATTTTTTATTCCCAGTTCCTAGCTCGCTGGTTCGTGGATTTCTTTCCGTCCCACGCACTTCTCAATCTATCTAAATCATAAACGTTATTCAATTCAACCACTGGGTACTTGTGCTTTGGTAAATTGGACCGATCTACATGAATTATCTTGATCTGAAGAATTATTAGCCATGGACGCATGTGGTCATTTTGCCATGATTGGTAGTTCAGATTCGTACTTGAGCCACGACACATTGGTTTGATCTTTGATGTACAGGAAGAGACCATCGGCTGGGCACTCAGGTTCTATACACGCTTCAGGAGAAAGATGGTGGCCGGATGTGGAACGATTCTCGCGACCATGGGAGAAGCCGCGGCAGCAGCGGACAGAAAACAATGAACTGGAGGAGGAAGAACACAGAGGTGCTTTGTGATTCGTGTTGACACGTGGCACTTAGTGAGAGAGGTCTATCATGATGAGAAAATAGACCTGGTCTCATAGGATTTATTTCCCCAAACTCCCACGCCTCGCCCTCCCTTGCGTCCCCCAAGCCTCCTCTCGATCTCGTCAAGCCGCGCGGGTCGCCTGTCTCCCAACCGCAAATGCGAGGAGTCCAACAACGCCCTTGCGCTTCACCGCCCCTCCTCAGCAAATCCGGTCGTCAAACAGCCCGAGGAGGCAATCGAGCTGAATACCATGCTCGCGGGCAACCTGGATCCGCGACCGGACCGCCTTTGTGGGTACAGAAGACTGCATCCAACATCTGATCCGCCTCCGTCCATCCCTGCACTGCACACCAGCTGACCACCGCGTCCACCCCTGCCCCGCCGCCAACGCCCTCCTTCGTCCCCAGGCCCTGCCGCGACCCACCACCAACACCGGCTGCGCCTCCAATTCATGGCTGTAGAAGACCACGCGGAGCTTCCGCTTCCAAATCGCCAAGCTGGACTCGTCCAGGTCCAAGGCAGAGGAGAAGCAAACGGAAGGTGATTGCACTACAATTTTTTTGTTGCCATGACCGCACTTAGAAATTCTGTGGCAATACAAGATTCGGGATGGTCATGTAAATTAAATCCTTTAGATAGCTTATCTTCTTATCTAGCAATGTTGATATGGAATTCACTTCATCGTTATTTGAGCTAGTGGTAGTTGTTCATCGGATGCCCAGAAAGCCCTGCAGTAACCAGATTGAACTCCTCCCAGAAAGCCCATTCGCGTCGTCCGCGTATGCTGTAAATGGCATATAAACAGGCGCGCAAAAAAAGAATAAACAACCACTCTGGAACTTGGGTTCGTATCTTAGGTGCCCTTTAGGCATTTCTGTTCAAGTCCCAGAGCGGTGAATTAGGAGATCTTGTATAAACAAAACCTTATCAGTTCTCTTTCTTAGGTGCCCTTTAGGCATTTCTTAGGTGCCTGATATGTTCTTAGGTGAATTAGGAGATCGCTGGACCTGAACAGAAATAGTCAGTGCCTGATATCAGTTTATACCTGATATATGTTCAGTTCTTGTTGTAGATAGAGAAGGACAGAGTGCAGAGGAAAATCTCTCTGGTTTTCTCTTAATTAGGAGACACATGCAACAGAGTTTCGAAGACAGGGTACATGGTGTTCTTTTTATTATACAAAATTGGAAAGGAGCTTGATATGGAATCCATAATGGTTGCATATGTACCTTGCTTTGGCATAATAATGGTAGGGTTGCTGCGTAAATTTTGTTATAGTGGAATTATCTACCGACACTCTGTCATTCTCTACCAGAACGTAGTTCTTTAAAATGACGTAACTTCTTAGTATTTGAACATGATTTATTGGTGACTTAGGAGATTCAAATATAAAGAACATATCAATGTTCTTCTCAAACACTGCACATGAGTCACTTCACATTTAGTGATCAGCATTTGCATTTATTGTAGAGTATCTGTTCATAGCAATCAAGTAATTCCCAATGTAAGAGAAGCTTACTGTCATTTGAATTATCACTTAAGCTACATGTAAACATGAATTTTTGTTCATAATGTATTAGTAATAAGTTGGATTATGCTCTGTTAATGTGAGTTTCAACTTACCCTTATTGACCTGAACATTTGTTTGATAACATTCAGCTGTAGATTCTTTTATTATCCTTTTTTTTGCTTGTCATGTGTTGTGCTGTGCTATGTGGAGTCTGTAATGTAAATTGTGGGTGTAGAAAATGGAGAATAAGGGTGTTACAGTGATTATTGAATGCAATGCCATATTTTCACAAGTTGATATGCTCATCCCATTTTATGTTGGTCAAATGTTTCTTTTTAGATTGGAGTTCTTGATAGAACATATCATTATATCGCAATAGAAGTGTGACGTATGTGACAGAACCTGATTTCCATTACCTGGTGGCACAGCCATCGGTGTGTGCGTTTCCTCGGCTGCGGTAGTTTTTTTTCAGTTTGTAGGCTTCACGCCGTCTCTTATTAATCTCATCCTTATTTTGTGAATATCGCTCGATCTTTTTAGTTCTTTAGGATCTACAATACATCACACAGTTCATCAGTTGAGCAATAATCACGAAATTGAGTGATTGGGTTATGATCTCACCCAGAAGTGGGTGTTGCTTATATCCTGGAATGGGGTGCGTGTCCCGTGTGGAGTGGTAGGAGCCATACCAACTCCCTCAATCTTGTGAATGGCAATAATGTTATACAATTATATTTAATGGTAATGTACATGTAATTCATATTTTCTGGTATATGGCACCAATTCCCTGTCGAAATACATTTATTAGCAGTGCACCACTTCCAAACTGAAGAATAAGAAGAACAAACTGTATGGGTTTGTAGTATGGCAATGATGAGTAATTTTTATATTAACAATGTTATGAAATATTCTTTCCAAATTTGATAAACAAACTTTCAACACTATTATGTGTAAATGCTGGTCTCTTATGCTATATGAGTTGAAAATGAATGCAAAAGGATGTGTCATGGACAGAGGATGGTGTAGTTTGTAATATTATTCATCTAGATTCTTTGTGTAGAGCTAATGCATTTGTCATTTTTTTTCAAGATGTCTCATTCAGGCGGTGACTTTTTATCTTCATATTATTTTGACAGGGCATTGTTCGTTCGGAGCATGGCTTCACGATTTGCTAACATGCTACATTTTCATGTTCCTTCCAGTTATTTTCATGTTTCGGCAGATTAATAGAAGGATTGTGCTATTACTGCAAACTGTATGCCCAACAGGTTCAACTGTGCCACCTGTAAAAAACAATCCTGGGGATTCTGAAAGTTGTAGACATTTGATTATTATAACATCCTTGATTTTTTTCTCGTGAATAAATGCACTGTTGAATGTGTTGGTGTTGCTGAATGTATGATGTGAGGAGGTGCTGCCGAATGTGCTGCTGAAACCCTGACATTGTAAAACTCGTGTGCCAAACAACACGTGTTTTGAAAACGGGGTGATTAGGAAGGGGTTTGAGAACAAGGACGTGGATTGGGTGAAAGGGGTGTTTTCACCAAAACCCTGGTGTAAAATACACCAGAAACCCCTCAACACACCTGTGCCAAACGAGGCCTCAAGGATCAAATGAGTCGAGTTCACCACCTCGTGTAATTAAAACCAGCATGTCTTCCTATTTTTTTTCACCGTACCAATATTTTGCTCCGATCCCGCACAGCTATTGTCACGTACTCACTCCGTTCGGATTTAATTGACACACATTTTGTTATACATGGATGTATCTAGACATCAAACAAGTATAGATACATCCATATTTGGACAAAACCAAATCAATCAAGCTCCTCTTGTTTTTAGATCACCTGAATGGAAAATAGTAACAGCCTGATCCGAATCAAAACTGCACTTTCCTTGTCTGTTCCGGAACCTGCATTTTTTTTTCTTTTTTTTTCCGATCCAAATTAACGGAAATGAGTCCTTCCTTTTCTGTCCAGAATTAGTCCCACAAAATCCGGAACAGATTCAATTCAAGATCTCCTTTTTATTTTTCTGTTTCCTTCCTTTTTAATCCGATCTCCTTCCTTTTTTACTTCCGATCCGAAATCTCTTCTTTTTTTTCTTCCGATCGTAACCAGCTAAAACAAATCTGCACGTACACCTTTTCCTTTTCCGTGCGCTGATCAGAACCGAAACGAACCAGCTCCCTTTGTTATCTTTTCTTGTGTACGTACATCCAATCTCTACTTGCCCTTTTTTTTCACGTCGCTCGGCCGGAAACAACAGATGGTATAGCGATCCTAACAAACGAAAACAGCCAGAGTTCTCCTTGCGTACGTCCTGATCACTGATCAGATCGCTGATTCCGATCCGTTCCCTTCGCTCTGTTTGCTCGCCAACCCGACAACTTTTATCTTCAATGCGCCGAGATTCAAATCCTTCCCAACTTGTCGTCTTCCACCAACAACTCCAGCAAAAAACAAATCTATCAATCTTTGCAAACATGCAGATCGATCTTCAACTAAACGAACCTCGTGGTGATCAACCTGGCGCTCTGATACCAGATGATGTAGATTGTTTGCCTGATCTTTCACCGCAAGAAACCACTCAGATAACTATCCTTACAATCACGTGAGCAATCCCCACAACCTGAAAAATGAGAAAACGAATCACACGGCAAGCAACGAGGTGATGAACACCACGCCTCATGCCAAGGTCGACAACCCTTGACAGATTCAAGTATATTCTCGCCACGCACGATAACTCTTGACAGATTAAAGAACACTCATATCTCAATTTATTGGATAACTTGACGAACGACCGAGACACCGTCTTACACGCCGATCTCGTAGGGACGGTGGCAACTTTGAACACAATGTTCTACATAATTTTCAACCCCCTAAAACCCTAGCCACCGGCTCTTTTATATAGGAGGCCAACACCTAGTCGGTTGGACAGGGCCAAACCGAGACACAAACGAATCCTAATCAACTTGAACTCATATGGATACAAACCGGCTCATTGGAGGCTCGGCCCAAACACATTAAATAGGAGGCAGCCTTAGACATAAAATTGCTTGATTATTGTCTTAGCTGTAACCTTTAACACGATGCCCTCATCACAGTTGGAGTATCTGTCTGCAGGTCGTGCCTCCTCCTCCGATCAGATGTCCAAACCCGATGTTGTAACGCAAGCCACATAAACACTTTGCATTTGAGTGGCGCTTTGGATTTCTAGAGGCAGGTATCCATCGCTACTCGCGTTCTCCCCTGACAGAGCATGGCATAGGTGGATTTGGCGGTGTATTGGCCGGTGCTCGACCACGGTCACTTGAACTCATCCTGCACCCCAGCATGGCACTTAACCCTAGCCACCTGAACCCACAACTAAACTACTTGGCGAGCGACATCCTCGCTCATCTCTCCGTTGATGTCTTCTATCCACCTGTGGCCTGTCAGACCTTCAGCCACTGATCTGATGTTTTTCCTACTCGTGCTGACCATTGCTTCGATAGCAGGAGCAATTTCTTTCGCTGCTCTTCCTTCGATCCAACGATCTCGCCAGAACATAACCCTCTTGCCGTCTCCGACCTGAATTCTGACAAGACTCTGGAATGTATCATGAGCATCAGTGTCCTTAAGCATCGGAAGCCCTTGCCACGGTCTCGATTGATCCGTTCTTCGGAGCCACTCCCATCTGGTGCGCAGGGCAATACCATGTATTCTCAGATTTTTTATGCCAAGGCCACCGAAGCAAGTAGGGTGTCAGGGTACTTACACGACAAGTACCTGACGAGCTACAAGCACCTGAAGCGCTACAGGAATCGGGCACGACAACGAGGCCCAGTCGAGCAACAAAGCCCAATAACAAGTACTTCGGGCCGGCCTGGCGCAATTGACTACAAGAAGACCAAGCTGCCAACCAGAGCAGGCATCCAGTTGGATCACGACGGACGGCTCTCCTCTCGATCCCCTTCTCTCTCGAACCCAGTCTCCTTCTTCTTCTTCCTCCGCAAGTCTCGGATCTTTGTCTGTAATCTCTAGCTACTACCAAAATTGTATCAAACCTGTTGTGATTCGAGTAAACCATATCCCGCACCCTACACCTGGTATCAGAGCCCAAAAACCACCTTCCACAAAAAAATTCTCGATCCAGTTCGTCTTCGAATCTGGGGTCGATCATCGAGACACGCAATCAGAGAAAGGAGAGGGAGGAATGCGAAGCCACCATGGGAGTAGACGAGATATCTAACCAGGACCTCTTCAACCAGCTCAAGGGGCTCCTGATCGCGGCGGAGGACCGCCAGGCGGCTCGGACGGACAAGACCGACGCCAGGCTCGACAACATCGCCAACGACTTCAGCGCGTGGAAGCCACAACTCGAGGGGCGGGTCGATACCCTTCAATCCGCCGTCGCCGCGCTCCCAAAGCAGGCGGCGAGCACGACGCCGAACATCGCACCATCTGCGACGGCGCCAGGGGATCCGGCAGCGACTCATCAAGCTGACGCCCTACGACGGTGGGTGCCTCACTACTCGGACCACCGCCGGCAGAGACCGATCTCGGGCAAGGCCACGGCGACCTACAACTACACCGGGGGCGGGTGGCTAGAACCACAGCGGTTCCAGTGCCTACCCCGAGCACTGGTACGATCAATTTCCAGACACCGATGCACCTACGCAATACTTTCTCTGAATTAGAGGGTTCTGCTCATCAACTGTCATCACAGTTGGGTCAAGCAAATCCGTCCCTTCCCTACCCAGTGTTCGATGGGGATAATCCACAGATGTGGTAGACTATGGCAGAGCAGTATTACCATATGTTTGGGATCCATGAGTCCTATTGAGTACCCATGGCCACGTTGAACTTTGCTGGATCACCAAAAGTTTGGTTGCATTCTGTTAGAAAAAAATTAGGCAGCATAGATTGGACATCATTTTGCACTTTGCTTTGCACTCGCTTCGGCAGAGACAGACACCAGTTGTTATTAGACAATTTTATACACTTAGACAACATGATACAGTTAGTGATTACATAGAGCGTTTTGAAACTGTTATGAACAATTTAATTGCATATTCTGATGCGATACATCCTTTGTATTTTTTGACACGATTCATCGAGGGCTTGAAGAATGAAATACGAGCAGTGGTACTCGTTCAGAGACCTCAAGATTTGGATACTGCATGTGCACTAGCCTTATTGCAAGAGGAGGTTACTGACAGCGTCAAGCCAACTGGTTAAAAAAAATGCTGAGTACCCCTACAAGGGCAAGGAATTAGCACTACCGCCTCCAACTATCAAGGCATTCTCTCCACATTATAGTAATGAGGCAGTGGATAAAAGGGGTCAGGAAGCAGCTTGCAGCGTGAATGATCCACTATCGAGACTCAACACTCTGAAGAACTATCGCAGAGCCAGAGGTTTGTGTTTTACATGTGGTGAAAAGTGGGGCAAGGACCACAAGTGTCCAGCAACTATCCAGTTACATATTGTTGAGGAATTGCTGGAACTAATGGGAGCTGATGCAGTGGGCATGACAGAGGAAACAGAAACTCCAGAAGAAACGACGATCATCTGTTGTATTTCTCTGCAAGCACTGTCAACAACAGTATCTGAACTTGACCAAGCACCTTCAGTACTCCAGTTGCAAGGATACATTAATGGACAATTGGTATCCATGTTGGTTGACTCTGGAAGCACAGCTTCATTCATCAATGTGAACCTGAAGAACATTTTACCAGCATGTACTGCAATAGCAAATCCCATACGGGTTACAGTTGCAGATAACAGGGAATTGAAATGTACTGAAGAAGTGGTTGACTGCGTTTGGACATCACAGGGCCATGAATTTGCAACGAGTTTCAAGCTCTTGCAGTTGGGAATTTTTATGTCATTCTCGGGCAGGACTGGCTGTACAAACACAGCCCCATGAACATTGATTGGTCAACTAAAAGACTGAAGATATCAGACCACGGCTTCCCAGTTTTCTTGCAGGGCATGGGAACTAAGAAAACTATCTGTCATGAGATCATTGTCGAACAGTTAATGGGACTGTCCAATAAGGGTGACATTGAACAAGTGTTTGTCATCCAATCAGTCCAACCTGATAAAACGGTGAACCTGGAACAACTTCCAACTGAAATACAACAAATTCTTCAACAGTTTCAAGAAGTCTTTGAAGCAACAACTGAATTACCTCCTGAAAGACAGTGTGATCATCAAATTCAGTTGATGGAAGGGCACAACCAATTCAGATCAGACCTTACAGACACACACCAGCAGTCAAGGACGAGATTGAGAGACAAGTACATGAATTGCTTAAAAGTGGTGTAATCCAAAATAGCACCAGTTCTTTTGCTTCCCCCAGCTATCATCGTGCAAAAGAAGGACCTCACTTGGCGACTTTGCATTGACTACAGACGCCTTAATGCCTTGACTGTACCCAAGAAATTTCCCGTACCTTTCATTGATGAATTAATTGATGAACTCAATGGAGCAAAGTGGTTCTCCAAATTGGATCTACGTGCCGGATACCATCAGATAAGAATGGCACCAGGGGAAGAACACAAAACGGCGTTCTACACCCATTCAGGCCACTATGAATATAAGGTGATGCCGTTTGGGTTATCAGGAGCACCAGCAACTTTTCAAGGAGCTACGAATGCAAACCTGCAGTCTGTCCTCAGGAAATGTGCTTTAGTGTTCTTCGACGACATCCTCATATACAGTCCAACACTGCTCCAACATGCCGAGCACTTGAAATTGGTTCTATCACTGTTGAAACAAGATAAGTGGCAAGTCAAGATGTCTAAATGTGCTTTCGCTCAGCAAAGTCTGGCATATCTCGGTCATGTGATCAGTGGCGAGGGAGTTTCAACTGATCCAGAAAAGATCAAAGAGATTATGAAATGGAAAGTGCCAACATCCATCAAAGAGTTGAGAGCTTTCCTTGGTCTAATTGGATACTATAGGAAATTTGTGGAACATTTTGGAATCCTTGCACGTCCGTTGTTTCAACTTCTGAAGAAGAATGTGGTGTTTCAGTGGTCTAGCGTGGCAGAAAACGCATTTCAAATACTCAAGAAGGCATTAATGACTGCACCAGTCTTAGCTATCCCGGACTTCTCCAAGACTTTTATCCTGGAAACGGATGCAACCAACCAAGGAATTGGAGCTGTGTTACAGCAGCAAGGGCACCCAAACTCTTATCTCAGCAAACCATTGGGTCCTAAGAACAGTGGTCTGTCCACTTATGAGAAAGAATACTTGGCTATCCTGCTAGCCATTGATCATTGGAGACCTTATTTGCAACATGCTGAGTTTATCATTCGGACTGATCAAAGAAGCTTGGTTCATCTTGAAGAGCAAAGACTAAACACTCCATGGCAGAAAAAGGCCTTTGCTAAACTTTTGGGACTAAGATACAAGATTGTGTACCACAAAGGCAAAGAAAATGCAGCAGCTGATGCTCTGTCTAGAAAAACACATGAAATGGTGTTAGCTATATCATCTGTCTCTAGTTGCCAACCTGTGTGGCTTGATGAGATTGTGTCTGGATATCAGCAAGATATAGCAGCAAAAAGCTCTTAACCAGTCTGGCAGTTAACAGTCAGGCACATCCGGAGTATGAATTGGCAAATGGCTTAATTAAACATAAGAGCCGAGTGTGGATTGGCCACAACACACAAATCTAGTTCAAGATATTCCAAGCCTTTCACAGCAGTAGCTTGGGAGGTCACTCAGGAGTGCCAGTCACGTACAAACGCATCAAAGGTCTATTTGCTTGGCCGGGTATGAAGAAACAAATCAAAACTTGGGTCCAATCTTGTCAGATTTGTCAACAAGCTAAGCCAAAACATGTCAAAATGGCAGGATTGCTGGAACCACAGAGAATCCCGAAGAAACCGTGGCAACACATTGCTATGGATTTCATTGAAGGTTTACCACAATCAGACCAGTATAATTGCTTGTTGGTTGTGGTTGATAGATTCTCTAAATATGGACATTTTATCCCATTATCACACCTGTATACACATCCAAAGTGGCCACATTGTTTGTAGAACATGTATACAAGTTACATAGCCTTCCTGAAACAATTGTGTCTGATAGAGATCCAATTCACAAGCAGATTCTGGCACGACCTGTTTCAGGCAATTGGTACTGAACTCAAACTGAGTACTGCATACCACCCAACCACTGATGGGCAAACTGAACGACTGAATCAGTGTGTGGAAACCTATTTAAGATGTTTTGTGCATGCTTGTCCGAAAAAATGGAGTCAATGGATTGCTCTGGCTGAGTACTGGTACAACACAAGCCATCATTCAACATTGAACTCTTCTCCTTTTGTGGTTTTGTATGGCCACGAGCCACGACACTGGGTGTTGGAAGCACCAGGAGATTCTACGGTGCCAACTGTGCAAGCTTGGATCACGGAGAGGAGAGTAGTGCATGATCTCCTTAGGGTACATTTGTTGCGAGCTCAACAACTCATGAAGAAGTATGCATATCAAAATCGCACATTCGGGGAGTTCTCTATGGGTGATTGATACCCAATGATGCTATTATAACGGACGCCAGAAAACAGTCTTGATGGCGTGGAGTTACCTGCGTCAAAAGAATATGGGTTAGGTTGAGACTCCAAGTGCAGAGTGTATGTAGTAGTGGAAGACAGTTTTCCCCACGAGGGGTGACTCGAGGGTTTAATATCGAACTCTCGGGGAACCAGTATTTCAGGTGTTATCTCCTTATCCTTCTCTTGAGAACCTGCAACAAAATAAATTGTTTTGTGCCCTCAACCTCACCAAGTGGTTGTCAAGCACAAGGTGTGAGAATGATAATAAAATAATATGCAATGCAAACAATAAGTAAATATGCAATGATGGTAAAATAAATATGCAATGATGGTGAAAACAATGATAAATGATATTTTTGGGTTTTTTATGATGAATGCAAGATGTAAAAGTATTTTTGTATTTTCGGATTTAATAATGGAAGCAAACAAAAGTGGTGATAAAAGTGTTGGAAAGGTGTTTCTTATGATTAAAAATGGACCGGGTTCATGGTTTCACAAATGCACTCTCTCTTGATAACGTGATAGACAATGGAACACTAAAATTAACATGAAAGATGGCAAGACATGGTTTGACAAGTTATTAATAATATGGGCATCACGTCCTAACATAGAGATCTCAAGTATAAGTTGTTCTCTCTCTTATGCTCCACCAAGATGCGAACTAAATCATAACACCTTAATAATTAAAATAAATCAGAGCATAGCAATAAGTTCAATGACATGAAGTTAAAATAAGAACATGCTAGATCTAGTCATGGAGGTAGTGGCCAAGGTCACATCCACTCTCCGGTAGCATGATATTTTTGTTTATCCCTAGTGAGGCAACAAAGTAAGGTAGAAAACCCAACTGGATCGCAGAACTATCTGTCACGTTCACTGCACTAGCTAGCCCCGTTACTCTAACTAATGCACACGTTCCCCCTCACACGCTCTCATAAACATGCTTGATCATGACAAGTAAATAAGAACAGGGTACATAATATGCATCTACTTTCATAACTGAAACAAAACCATTGCAATCTCAAACATGTATTAACTCATAATAAAGATCCACCACAAAGGAATTACATAGATGACCGTAATCATATTCAGCAGCTCATACGGTACTAATTAGTGAAGCTCATAGAGAGGAGAGATACATAAGTTACTTCCACAAACCCATAGTCCAGGGGTGGACTACTCCCTCTTCATCATGGTGTCGGTGGAGATGTTGTTGGAGGGGGGAGGAGACCACGCCGGCAGCGCCCCGCCGGAGTTTTCCCCCTCCAATCTTCAGCTCCAGGTCTCTGTTTCATGGTTTCTGTGTTTCGGCGGCGCTCTCTTTCGCGAAAGCCCTGAGGGGTCTATATATAGTCGTTTTTAGGTCAAGACGAAGCTTCGGGAAGAAGGATCGACGGCAGTGGAGGCCCGAGGGCCAAGATGAGGGGTCCCACGTGGTCAGGGAATCTGGCCGCGTGGGCCCACTTGTTTTGGCCTTCTGGTCTCCGTTTCTTCGCTTCCTTTGCGGCTACGTTTCGTTCCTTCCAAAAAAGTGATCCCCGTAAAATTTCAGGTCATTTGGATGTCGTTTGGTCGCCTGAAACGTAAAAATATAGAAAAAGGGGTTTTCTGACAGTGCAGGGTTAATTCAAAAAAATGGGGACATTGTTAATTATCCCCAAAACTTAATATAAATCATGAATATAACCCTTATATGATGCAAATAACATGGAATAACATGTAATAAAATGTAAAGTTCATGTATATGTATGCATTTTACATGCATCAACATCCCCAAGCTTAACCCATGCTCGTCCCGAGTATGAAGGTGATAAAATTAACATGGACTTTGCATTTTAATACTATCAATGGATATCAAAGGCGATTACTATTGCTACATAGAGTCAAATGATTCATTCTTCAAAGGAATAACAATATGCAAGATAAATTATGAAGTGATAGAATACTCAATGTAAAGATGTTCAATGATAAATTCACAAAGTGTAACATAGAAGAAATTACTATGGACCAAATGTATGCATAATGAAAAGTAAAAACATCCTATGGTGGTCATAGAGTACTTCTTATGAAAACTGAATATAAAAGGTGGACACTTTGGATAGATAAATAAGTAGAGGTAAAGCATGAATAAGTTTCATCTAACTTTCAAACACTTCTACTTAAGTTAATGCTTGCAATGTGGTAGTCATTGGTGTGGAGCTCTCATTACCCCTATCATAGCATCTTGAATGATTAATGTTTAAAGTGAAAGCAAATATGGGTGGTGTGCTTGACAATGTATTGGTTGAATGTCTCATGTCCCTTGAATACAAGTACCTACACCATGTGTTACTCACTTTGGTCCACAAACTAAATTCAAATAAAGGTCATTGCAAGTAATAATAGTATCATCAAGAACTGCACTGGGGTACCTCTTGCCCCTTGACATGAACAAGCCCATGTCATAGAGAGGAGAGATACATAAGTTACTTCCACAAACTCATAGTCCAGGGGTGGACTACTCCCTCTTCATCATGGTGTCGGTGGAGATGTTGTTGGAGGGGGAGGAGACCACGCCGGCAGCGCCCCGCCGGAGTTTTCCCCCTCCAATCTTCAGCTCCAGGTCTCTGTTTCGTGGTTTCTGTGTTTCGGCGGCGCTCTCTGATACGTCTCAAACGTATCTATAATTTTTGATGTTCCATGCATGTTTTATATCAATTGTCACATGTTTTATATGCACTTTATATCATATTATGACATTTATTGGACTAACCTACTAATAGTTGCCAAAGTGCACAATGTTCTTGTTTTACACTTTGATGTGTAGAAATTATCAAAATTGGGCAAAGAAACCTTGTTGGAGTCAAATTGGGACTTTCCAGAAATCTGTCTGAAAACTATTTTCAAAGATCGTCACGTTCGGGCCTGAAGACGACGTCAAATGGAAAAAGTCTAGTCGCGAAAGTTGCGGAATTTTCCGCCGCACGTTTTATACAAAAGGTTCATCTCCATCCGAGTTCGTATGCGGCCTGTGCAGGCCCGACAAGTCGGCTCGGCCAGGAAAACCCTGACCCGCGCCGAGGGTGTGTGGCTGCCTCGGGAACCTTCTGAAGCTGCCCTTTGGACCATAAATAGCCCCCGCGGAGTAAACCCTAACACAATTGACGAAACTCCCGAATACATCTCCGTGCTCCGCCGCCACGAAACTCCGTTTCGGGGGTCAGAAGGTCTGTTCCGGCACCCTGCCGGGACGGGGAATTGCCCCCGGAGCCATCTCCATCGACGCCACCGCCATCTTCATCGCCGTTGCTGCCTCCCATGATGAGGAGGGAGTAGTTCTCCCCGAGGCTGAGGGCTCTACCGGTAGCTATGTGGTTTATCTCTCTCCCATGGTGTGATCTTTATGTGATCATGAGCTTTGTAATCTAGTTGAATCCATAGATGTACTCTTCATTATCTTATATGCTACTCAAGTGGTTTTATTAATGTAATCTCCGGAGTCACCTTTGTCCCACGGTGCGAAGTTGACAGTGTGCGCCCCGTGTGTGGCTCTTAGGCTAAAGATAACAGGAATACTTATCATGAGTTATTATTTGCGTTGGATGTCTCTATGAAATTGCGGTGTTTGTCTAGTACCTTCTAGGGCGCTCAAGTTGACAGTGTGGGGTTAACTAGACATGGGAATGCGACTTTAAGGTGTGCTTTTATAGCCCTACGCGGTGGATTGGTGTTCGTTATCCAACGAGAGAATAACTCAGAGTAGCATAGTGAAGAGGAAATATCTATGTATTCAATTATATTATTATTGTTGAGAGTGTCCACTAGTGAAAGTATGATCCCTAGGCCTTGTTTCTAAGCATTGAAACACCGTTTACAACCAGTTCTGCTACATGTTTGCTTGCTGCCATTTTTATTTCAGATTGCAATTACCACTTATAATCATCCATATTACTTGTATTTTAATATCTCTTCGCCGAACTAGTGCACCTATACACCTGACAAGTGTATTGGTGTGTTGGGGACACAAGAGACTTCTTGTATCTTAATTGCAGGGTTGCTTGAGAGGGATATCTTTGACCTCTACCTCCCTGAGTTCGATAAACCTTGGGTGATTCACTTAAGGGAAACTTGCTGCTGTTCTACAAACCTCTGCACTTGGAGGCCCAACACTGTCTACAAGAATAGAAGCGTGCGTAGACATCAAGCTATTTTCTGGCGCCGTTGCCGGGGAGGTAAGGTAAAAGGTACTCACATCCTCCAGCTACTTAGCTATTTTCTAGCACTGTTGCTGACGTGTGAGTGCTCGAAGGTATTTCCTTTAGATTCTGCAATTATATCTTTTTGTTTCTTGTTTTTATTTCACTAGTTAGGCTTAATGGAAAACAACAAAAAATTAGAGAGCTCTATGAAATTTATCTTGTTAGGACATGATGCTTTTGAAGAGAAAATTAAAAAACCTATGGAAAATTATTTGCATGATGGTAGCAATGTTATTACTATAAATTCTTTGAACACCATTATTGCTAATGCTATGGAAGAATTTAAGCTTGGGGAGGTCGGTTTTGATGAAAATGATCTTTTTAGTTCCCCGGTTTTGGAGGAGAAAATTTGCTTTGATGATACTTTGCCTCCAATATATGATGTTTATAATGATTGTGATATTTTCACTCCACCTACTATTGAGGATATAGTTTATGTTGATTATGATATGCCTCCTATATATGATGTTTACAATGATGAATATGATATTTTCAGTCCATCTACTATTGAGGATAAAATTCATTATGATTATTCTATGCCTCCAATTTATGATGATTACAATGATGGATGTGATACTTTTACTCCCACTATTACTAATGAAACTGTTATGCTTATGTGGAGAGTAATGATACTTTTATGCATGTGGATCATGATAAGAATGCTTTATGTGATAGCTATATTGTTGAGTTTATTCATGATGCCACTGAAAATTATTATGAGAGAGGAAAATATGGTTATAGAAATTTTCATGTTACTAAACACCTCTCTTTATGACGAAGGTTTTGAGCTTTCTCTTGATTTGCTTTTATTTGATGGTACTTTAAGACCTACTGGTCATTATGAGAGAGGGAGACATGGTTCATATATCACAATAATATTAAGTCTCCTCTCTTTATGTTGAAATTTTGAAGTTGCACTTGTTTTGCCTTCCTATGCTAGTCACTTTGTGCTTTATTGATTTATTTTCTTACAAGATTCCTTTGCATAGGAAGTGGGTTAGACTTAAATGTGTTTGATATTTGCTTCTTGATGCTCTTTCATATTCACTCTTATACATATGAGAGCATCATCAAAATTATCATGCCTAGCTAAAAGGCTTTAAAGAAAAGCGCTTGTGGGAGACAACCCATTTTTTTATTTTCTGCATTTTTTTTTATTTGAGTCAAGGTGCTGTTTACTTCTGTAGCAACTCCTTTGTATCTTTATTTTCTCGCATTGTTGTGCCAAGAGTAGCCTCTAATGTTAAGATGATGCTTAATTTTGATTGCTGCGCAGAAACAGATTTTTGCTGTTCACTGTACGAAATTCCTAAAATCACCAGATTGTTAATTAAATCTGAAAATTTTTGTGCGTAATCTTTATGAATGTCTGAAACTTTCATTAGTCTAGAGTTTTTCGATCTGAGCGTCGTAAGTGCCTTGAAAAAATTCGTCTTTGCGGACTGTTCTGTTTTAGACAGATTATGCCTTTTTATTTTGCATTCTCTCTTTTACTAGTGTTGAGTGAAATTTTTTTTGGGTGGAAGAGCTTCACATAACATCAGTGGCAGTAGCTAATGTTTAAAGTAACAAGTCATATTGCGTCTTTATAGAACATGTGAGTTTTTGATTATGCACTAACCCTCTAATGAGATTTGCTTTGAGTTTGGTGTGACGGAAGTTTTCAAGGGTCAAGAGAGAAGGATGATATAATAGGATCAAGAAGAGTGAAGAGCTTAAGCTTGGGGAGGCTCCCATGGATCTCCCCAGCATATTTCAAGAAGACTCAAGCGTCTAAGCTTGGGGATGCCCAAGGCATCCCCTTCTTCATCGGCAAAATTATCAGGTCATCTCTAGTGAAACTATATTTTAATTCTTTCACATCATATGTGCTTTTCTTGGAGCGTCTGTGTGCTTTTATTTTCAGTATTACTTTTATTTTCAATAAGCTTGATCACAACATTCTTGATTGGGAGAGAGACACGCTCCGCTTTTTCTTGGAATACTCTTGTTCTTCACTTATATCTGTTGAGTATTCAATTTTCGCGCTGTTTAGCTTCTAGCTCTTGGTTTTCATGTACCTCTTGTCAGAGCTATTAGTTCTTTTGTAGAAAGTACTCTCTTGCTTCACTTATATTTGTTTGGAGAGTTGCTTGGTTAATATGTTGGTTCAGAAAATGTTGCGTGTGGTAGTGGTATAATGAAAACTTGCATAATCTTGTAGATCATTGAACTTTGATAACCTGATTCCTTGCAAACGTTTTGAGGTATTAAGTAATAGATGGTAAAGCTTGCTGGTTAATTAAGTTAAAATCATTAGTGGATTATTGTCTTTAAGCTTGCACCGTACTACAAACACTAAAATTGTTGAAGGTGTAGTTGGACTTGATAGCTTTCCATGTCTGAAAAGTGGTTCGTAATAACTAGGTTGTGTGTGAAGGTCGAGGGATCTAACGGGGTACTTGTGCCGCCGTGAACGGCCCTCCTTGGGGTAAATGTTAACCATGCGCTTAATGTTGAACCTGCTAGTTGTTTGCAATAAACTTGTGAGTTCTTTTTGACTAATGTTAAGCTACGGTTTTGGCACTTCCACCATCCAAATTTGCTAGCCTCTTCGGTGCTGTGCATTGCCTTTTCTCACATTGAGAGTTGTGCAACTTCGCCAGTACATCCAAAACCCGTGGGAGGACTTCCTCTTGTTCTCCTACACATAAACCCATACATCTTCCTCAAAACAGCCACCATACCTACCTACCACAGCATTTCCATAGCTGTTCCGAGATATATTGCCATGCAACTTCCATTTTACATTACATGACTTGTTGTCATTTATCATTTATATATTGCTTTGCATGATTCTATACAGCTGATGTGTGGTTTACCCATGTTACGCTAGATCATTGCACATCCTGCTACACTGGCAGAGGCATACAGTTTTATACATCATGTTTTGTTCATTATGAGTTATTTGTACCAAAAAGTTTGTAATCATATTAGAGTGTTGCCCCTGCTAGAAAAGAGCCATGGAGGCCATCGAAAAGAGAAACAGAAAAAAAAAGAAAAAAAAGAATAAAGAAAAGGGGGGCAACACTACTATCCTTTATCAAAGTTGTGCTCATGTTTAGCACTTGCAGTATTCATAGTCATCATTTGTGCTCATGTTTAGCACCTATGCTCCATTTGAGAGAGTTTTCATGCTTTACTAGTATAACTATGTGGGGAATATTACGTTATAGAACTTGGGTTGTATATTCCAATGATGAGCTTCCTCAAAAGTGCTCTAGGTCTTCGTGAGCAACCGAGTTGGATGCACCCCCACTAGTTCCATTGGAGAGCTTTCATACACATATAGCTCTATGTGCATCCGTTGCATGGCAATCACTACTCCTTGCATAGCTTCGATTATAAGACTTCCTCTTGTCTAATGATCACTTATAGCTTTGTGAGACTTTCTTCCATTGGCCTTCCAAACCCCCATTAACGTTCTCTTTGCCATAACATCCTGGTGCCGATACTAAATGCTTACGCTCACCGGTTGAGTAGACCTCGAAACAGTGGATTCATGACGTTCATGTTTACTTTTACTTGACTGGATCCGTTCTCTATGTTATGAAAAATTGCTTGATGCTTGGAATTGAAGGATAGAACTCCTACACTGGATACTTAAAACATCTATAATGAACCTTGTACGGTTTCATGTCTTAAAGGCCGTCATTCATGAAAACTTTTAGCTTGTTTAACTATCTTGCTTTATTATCTCTTATTTAATATCAATTATAGACATTTGCTTTGAATGATTTGATCTCAGCTCACTTACCATTACATCATTATTAGATCAAGATTATGTTGGTAGCATGTCACTTCAAAAATTATTGTTTTATCGTTTACCTACTCGAGGACGAGTAGGAACTAAGCTTGGGGATGCTGATACGTCTCAAACGTATCTATAATTTTTGATGTTCCATGCATGTTTTATATCAATTGTCACATGTTTTATATGCACTTTATATCATATTATGACATTTATTGGACTAACCTACTAATAGTTGCCAAAGTGCACAATGTTCTTGTTTTACACTTTGATGTGTAGAAATTATCAAAATTGGGCAAAGGAAACCTTGTTGGAGTCAAATTGGGACTTTCCAGAAATCTGTCTGAAAACTATTTTCAAAGATCGTCACGTTCGGGCCTGAAGACGACGTCAAATGGAAAAAGTCTAGTCGCGAAAGTTGCGGGAATTTTCCGCCGCACGTTTTATACAAAAGGTTCATCTCCATCGAGTTCGTATGCGGCCTGTGCAGGCCCGACAAGTCGGCTCGGCCAGGAAAACCCTGACCCGCGCCGAGGGTGTGTGGCTGCCTCGGGAACCTTCTGAAGCTGCCCTTTGGACCATAAATAGCCCCCGCGGAGTAAACCCTAACACAATTGACGAAACTCCCGAATACATCTCCGTGCTCCGCCGCCACGAAACTCCGTTTCGGGGGTCAGAAGGTCCTGTTCCGGCACCTTGCCGGGACGGGGAATTGCCCCCGGAGCCATCTCCATCGACGCCACCGCCATCTTCATCGCCGTTGCTGCCTCCCATGATGAGGAGGGAGTAGTTCTCCCCGAGGCTGAGGGCTCTACCGGTAGCTATGTGGTTTATCTCTCTCTCCCATGGTGTGATCTTTATGTGATCATGAGCTTTGTAATCTAGTTGAATCCATAGATGTACTCTTCATTATCTTATATGCTACTCAAGTGGTTTTATTAATGTAATCTCCGGAGTCACCTTTGTCCCACGGTGCGAAGTTGACAGTGTGCGCCCCGTGTGTGGCTCTTAGGCTAAAGATAACAGGAATACTTATCATGAGTTATTATTTGCGTTGGATGTCTCTATGAAATTGCGGTGTTTGTCTAGTACCTTCTAGGGCGCTCAAGTTGACAGTGTGGGGTTAACTAGACATGGGAATGCGACTTTAAGGTGTGCTTTTATAGCCCTACGCGGTGGATTGGTGTTCGTTATCCAACGAGAGAATAACTCAGAGTAGCATAGTGAAGAGGAAATATCTATGTATTCAATTATATTATTATTGTTGAGAGTGTCCACTAGTGAAAGTATGATCCCTAGGCCTTGTTTCTAAGCATTGAAACACCGTTTACAACCAGTTCTGCTACATGTTTGCTTGCTGCCATTTTTATTTCAGATTGCAATTACCACTTATAATCATCCATATCACTTGTATTTTAATATCTCTTCGCCGAACTAGTGCACCTATACATCTGACAAGTGTATTGGTGTGTTGGGGACACAAGAGACTTCTTGTATCTTAATTGCAGGGTTGCTTGAGAGGGATATCTTTGACCTCTACCTCCCTGAGTTCGATAAACCTTGGGTGATTCACTTAAGGGAAACTTGCTGCTGTTCTACAAACCTCTGCACTTGGAGGCCCAACACTGTCTACAAGAATAGAAGCGTGTGTAGACATCACTCTCTTTCGCGAAAGCCCTGGGGGGTCTATATATAGTCGTTTTTAGGTCAAGACGAAGCTTCGGGAAGAAGGATCGACGGCAGCGGAGGCCCGAGGGCCAGGATGAGGGGTCCCACGCGGTCAGGGAATCTGGCCGCGTGGGCCCACTTGTTTTGGCCTTCTGGTCTCCGTTTCTTCGCTTCCTTTGCGCCTACGTTTCGTTCCTTCCAAAAAAGTGATCCCCGTAAAATTTCAGGTCATTTGGACGTCGTTTGGTCGCCTGAAACGTAAAAATATAGAAAAAGGGGTTTTCTGACAGTGCAGGGTTAATTCCAGAAAAATGGGGACATTGTTAATTATCCACAAAACTTAATATAAATCATGAATATAACCCTTATATGATGCAAATAACATGGAATAACATGTAATAAAATGTAAAGTTCATGTATGCATTTTACATGCATCAGTGATATGGTCTTCTTGAAGTTACAACCATATATCCAAGCCTCTATTGCACCACGAGCGAATCACAAGCTCTTGTTCAAATACTACGGTCCATTCTAGGTTCTTCAAAGAGTGAGCGAAACATCATACAGAATTAAGCTGCAGGATCTACTGTTCATACGGTGTTCCATGTATCACTGCTTCGTGAGGCACTGAAATCGGGTACGCCAGTCTCCATTTCACTTCCTAGTGATACTGATGCTTTTGTTGTACCTCAAAAAGTATTGGCAACTCGACTCCGTAAGAAGGCGAATCAAGTGGTGACTCAAAACTTGATTCAATGGTCTACTGGTGATGAAGCTTCGGCAACTTGGGAGGATAAGGAAGAACTACAAGGCCGATTCCCTGGAGCTCCAGCTTGGGGACAAGCTGTATCTAAAGGAGGAGGGGTGTCAAGGTACTTACACGACAAGTACCTGACAAGCTACAAGCACCTGAAGCGCTATAGGAATCGGGCACGACAACGAGGCCCAGTCGAGCAACAAAGCCCAATAACCAGTACTTCGGGCCGGTCTGGCGCAATTGACTACAAGAAGACCAAGCTGCCAACCAGAGCAGGCATCCAGTTGGATCACGATGGACGGCTCTCCTCTCGATCCCCTTCTCTCTCGAACCCAGTCTCCTTCTTCTTCCTCCGCAAGTCTCGGATCTCTGCCTGTAATCTCTAGCTACTACCAAAATTGCATCAAATCTGTTGTGATTCGAGTAAACCATATCCCGCACCCTACATAGGGGTCCAGATTTTTTTCCCAGGCCACAAGGCACTGTCCACCGTTGGCTCGCTCCTTTCCTGCCCAGAAGAAGGACATCATCCATCTGTCAATTTTGTCGAGCAGCCACAGCGGTGCCTCTGCAACCAAGAGTTGATGGATCGGCCTTGCTCCCACCACAGTTTTCACAAGCACCAAACGTCCTACTCTTGCCATCATACCTCGCTGCCATGCCGGTGCAACAAACTCTTTACTACAATTCTCCTACATAGATATGAAGAGCTCTAGCTATTTGAAATAAAAAACTTCACCACAATAATTAACTTGCGTTTAAACGATCTTCATAGTTTTGCTTTAAAGTTACAAAATAAAATAAAAAAATAAACTAGTATGGAGATCGGAGACAGGAAATCTTTTCTTGTTATGCACATTTTCTTCATGCATTCTTCTCGAACAATGTATATGTTTCTAAATTATCATATGATAAAATACCACCAATAGTAATACCAATATCTCCATTATCTAAAAATTCATATATTTTGTTGTCACAAACAGAATCATTCATTTAAAAATAAAAACATAAGAGCCACACGATAGAAATTGGAGAACCCATACGACATGGATAAAACAAATAAAAAGAAAAAATGGAGATTGCACGATAGTTTTAGAGCTAACAAACTTGTAACTCCACCAAATGAGTACGACTTAGACGCACACACGTAAATAATATGCAAAAGACTTAGAGTCGTCAAGTTTGAAAGATACAACGAAATCATATGTATCTATCTTTGGGCTGTATAGATCAACACTGATATATCTATCTTTTGGATGTATATGTATGTAGATTCTTATTCCTTTCTTACAATGAGTACAGTGCGTTTGCACGTGCACACTCACAAATTGTGTATAGGACTAGAGTGACGGAGCATGAAGATACATTGACAAAATCATATGTATCTATCGTTTATCCTCTCAATTGATTAGGCAGAACACCTGCCATTTACCTTAGAAGAAGTATATATCGTTTAGTTAGTTGTGTAGATGAACAGAGAACCTGCCTGTGGTAGGATGGTTAGGAGGATGGTTGTACCCCATCACACCAGAGTTCAAACCCCGGATTTGACACTGGTGTTTTTCATTTAGGCGAAATATGGAGGCGACGTTCCCGTCGAGTATGGTGACTTCGTCAATCTCAAGACTCGACCCGCCGGCTCAGTCTGTCGGAGGTGCTCATTGGGGGTAGGGTTTTCATGTGTGCGTTCATATGGGTGAGTGTGTGCACGTGTTTGCGAGCGTCTGCGTTGTAGTGTGTCTCACAAAAAAATGTTTTATTTGTATATGTATATACCTTATTTTTGCAGAAAAACCGATTACACATAGATGCACATGCATGGGAGTTGCCCCATCAGAAAGGGAACGAGAGGGAACATTACTCTTCGCTTCGTTCCCCTCCCCTTCTACAGTAAAAGGAGAGGCGACCGGAAGGCGACGCGCGTTCCGCCGGCGATTCCGCCACCCTCCTCTCTCTCGTCGGCCTCTGCGCCGTCGGAGAGGGGAGGGGGGTAGGATCTCCGGCCGGATCTGTGTACAGGTAGTCTAGGTTTAGCTGCTTGTTTAGGTTTTCGCTGCGGTGTGTGGTTGATGTCGCCGCCGCTGCGAGGAAGCTTCGCCGGGTCTCCGCTTCGACGGCGTCGGGTTCGGCGCCGGGGAGATACGAAGCAGCTCTGTCCGGGGGGGTCGTCGACGCGGCGGCGGCCTCGCCAGGGACCTTTTGGATCTTCGCTTCGTCCGCGACTTGGTGGTGTCTCCAGCGCCGCCTGGAAGTTGAAGATGCTGATGCGGGTTCTACGGCCGCCGGTTCTCCGGTGCTGTGGTCCGTGCTAGGTGGATGGTCGGCGGCAGGCGGATCTGGTCTTGCTCCTCGTCTTCGACGACGGGAGGAGCCAGGTCTGGAGGAAGAGGATGAGCTCGGGGATGATCCCCGACCTGCGTGCCACAGCGATAGGTGGGTGCCGTTGGCACTTCTTCTGGAGGTTCACAAAGCCGTCTTGGCGATGGGGCTCCCTCTTCCTCGGGAGTGCTGGGCTGCGCTGCTCGGTCTCGCCGTGCTTCACGGCATCGGCGGCGAGCGGTGGCGAGAGTCTGGAGTTGCAGACCTCTCGAAGGGCTTCTTTGTAATTTTCCTTTTTTCGAGGGTTGTTTCTGCAAAGTGTACGGGTCCACGTGTCCGGTTGGACCGATCCGGTTTCTGTGTACGCATACTGTACCTGCATCTGGCTTATGCCTAATATATTACCCTATGCTATCAAAAAAAAAAAAAGATGCACATGCACATTCACAATGACAACTGAAAATTGGATCACATAACTTCACGAAGTCATATGCATCTACCCATTTGCTCTTTGAAAGCATAAATTAATTGAGATTTTGTAGGCATCGTGATTTTCAACATGAAATTGATACTTGAAAGATTGTCAAACAACGCAGTGAGCACCAATCTTGGGGTTTTACGTATGGTGAAGTTGATAGTTATAGAAAACTAGGACGATATCGAAAAGATTGTGAACTCAAACCGCGCATCAATATGGCGACTACAGAGCTGCCTACCTAGTTAGCGCTCAAACATGCAATTAATTAACATGTTGTTGATGGATCCTACCTATCGATCACTCAATCATAAGTTGACGACGTATAAATGTGGCACGTGCACACACTCACTCAAAATCGGAGTCATGTAGTTTCAAGATATAGTGCTGATGCCATGTGCATTTAGTCGTTGGTTGTACACATCAACAGGGCCGGGCTGGAAAAATATGGGGCCCTGTGCGAAAATCTAAAACGGGGCCCATAATTTAAACTAATAAATTATTTTAATGTATATGAAAGAATGTTTAACGTACAATTGAATATATTGAGAATCATACCTATATAGATCGAAGTTGCATTATCTATCATCATTCCTTTTGTGTTCTTTGAAATGAAATCTAAAACGGGGCCATATGTAGACTGATTGTAAGAAACAATTGCAAGTGCAACGGTACAAGGATCAAGAGATTATCATATGACACTTCTGATACTTCTTTTCCATAGCACCTTTTTGAGATTTCATCAAATTCAGTTCCATTTATTTTCTCTTAATTGGACTGATGTTTTCCCTTGTCAAATCGAATCGACCTGCGCTGTGTCGTAGGGTCTGCCGTGTCATTTCGTGTTCGTCGCTACTCATTTCCAACGTGCGTCGGTGGGGCCTGGCCGCATGGGAATCGTGGGCATTTTGAGATTGATTGATCTACGTCTACAGTTTTGTATTCGTCTCCGACTATGACGACTACTTGACTAGCACAGGCACGAGCGGATGAGCCCACGCGCCACGCGATACGGAGTCACGGAGACGGCCCAGCAGCGTGCAGCAAGCGATGCGGCCCAACACGCAGCATAAAAGCCAAAAAAAATCCAGATGTACAGTACTAGTGGCGCACATTTTAGTGGGTACGCCACTAGTATTCAACATACTAGTGGCGCACAGTTTGGCATGCGCGCAACTGGTAATTCACATATAATTTGGGGCCCCCCAAATTCGTGGGCCTGTGCAGGTGGCACGGTTGGCACCACTGCGGGCCCGGGCCTGCACATCAACACTGAGATGTATTTATCTACGTTTTGGTTATATATGTGGAAATTCAGTTTGGCACATGGAAGCATATGCTCTTGCCACCGCAAAACAACATTTCGAATGTCAAACATTCCGGAAAAAAAATTGGCATGTACATCTCGACATTCAATGTTGGCCACGAAAAGTTTCGCGGGAAACGGATATTTTTTTATGGTTTGTGTAAAAAGACAAAAAAAATGTCTCGTGGAAAGCCTTGTTTAGCACCCAAATTTTGTTTTTTACACACAACACAAAAAATGTCGGTTTTCCGTGCAACGACATCAACATGTACACGTGAAATTTTAGGTCCAATTTTTTTGACATTTCAAATGTGTTTTAAAATGCATTTTTTAAAACCGGGGCATATGCTCCTGGGTGACAAAACGCCATCCCACCTAACTTGTTTTTATTTTAGAAACACCAGGTACAACATAGACGAGCGCACACACTCAGCTAAACACAACACATACTATCGTGTAGCTTCAAGATATATTGACAAAGTTATATGTATCTACCTTTCGGTTATATGTATCGACAATGATATGTGTCTATCTAGCTTTTGGTATTATATGTCTCTACTTTTTTATTTCAAAAACTCTGAATACAACCTAGACGGTGAACATCTACATTAAGACTAGAGTTGCTTAACTTATGATATATATTGAGGAAGTCACATACGTATATATCTTTTGGCTATATTGTGCATCTATATTTGGATTGTACATAGTTTTTTTTTGGGTAGAATTATCTTGTACAATATAGACGCGTACACACCCTCACACCACAAAGGAGTTGCGCAGTTTACATTTCTATCGTTGGGTGAATAGATTATCATTGATTTGTTATATGCATACCTTCCCGATCACAGTAAAATAGTGTTCCCATTGTCCTGTTGGGGAACAGATCATGCATAGGCAATCACCAAATTTTAGAACTGATCCATGTACTGAAGATAACACTCGAAGACAATGATCTAATTCCTGGCAATAGTAAATTCGTGAATTTAAGGCTGTATACTATTTAATTTAAATATAAATTTATTCACTAAATATTGGCGAACAACGCAATTGGCACTAAACTTGAGGGTTTATGCATGTTTAGCAATGTTGATCGTCATAAGAAACTAGACAGATATCCAGCTGATCAGGAACTACAACCGCCGCATATCAATATGGCGATTACAGAGCAAAGACCTAGCTAGCTAGCGGGCGCGGGTGCAAACTAATTAACATCCTACTGATCGATCACTCGATCAGAAGTTAACGATGGATCGGTAGGCGTGGCCAGGCTGCCAGCCGGTGGGGATGACGTTGCTGGCGACGAGCTTCCTGCCGGAGCTGGAGGTGATGCGGATCGAGATGGGCGCCTGCAGGGTGGAGCCCGAGTTGTACTTCCACACTGCGCCCCACGACTGCTGCATCGGCGCCCAACTGCCGCCGCGCTGCTGGAGCTCGACCGCCGACAGGTCGCCGTCGCCGGACCCGTCCTCCACGAGAACCGCGAGGTAGTTTGGGTTGGAGCCAGCGTCTACCCTGAAGGCGATGTCCATCCCGCGCCAGCTGCACGGCACCCTGCATGCGCGCCATGAATCAAACAGATCAGGACGGTAATTAGCGGATCGATCCACGGACCACGCGAAGATGAGTGTATGTCCGCTTACGTACCGGTTGTACTGGACTTCGAGGACGCCGACGTTGCGGAGGTTGTCGGCCTGGCCGGGCTTGGCCATAGCGCCGAAGGCCCTCCCGCTGAGGTCGAAGTGAGCGGTCTCGGCCAGGCACGGCCCGCCGGGGCACTGGTCGGTGACGACCACGGTCACCGGTCTGCCGGAGCAAGCGACATTGCCGGTGCATTTCACCTGATAGCAAGCGCCGCAACCCTTGCCGTTCTCGAAGATAGAGGGGCCGCCTGCCGTGATCATAGCGGAGAACGGCCGCTGCTCAACGTCGCCCTGGTAGCCGCACGCACCACCTGCATGCAACACGCATCTATCCGTGCTGGCGTCAGCACTGATGATCAACTAGAATATACGCCATGCATCATCATGCATGCAGGATCGGTTACATGCGTCCATGTAAAGACGACTGTATGTATGTATACGTACCGTCGGTGCCGGCGCCGTTGCGGGGGCCGTACCACGTCGCGCCGCCGTTGGTCCAGCCGGAGACGCTGCGGGGATGGAGGAGCAGGAGGCAGCTGATGGCCAGAGCCGCGAAGGCGACGAAGGAAGAAGAGGCCATGGCCGCAGTTTACGACGTGAGACGATTGCTCCGCTTACGTACGAGAATAACAGCAGAATGAATCGGAGAAAGATCAAGTGCTGTATGTAGTTTCGGATCGACGTCTATTTGTAGGGACGCGAGCCCTGCAGAGAGATCACCAGCGGATTAAATTCCTTTTCATTTGCGGATTCGTTGGGATTTTTACTTTGATGGCCATTGATCCGCAGGAAAGTTCATGATTTTTTAAGGTTGAATCCCGGGGACTTTAAGATGGCTGATTCGCAGGAATTAAAATAAATTCCTTATATAGGTCGAAGCTTCCGGCCGGGAAAGATGTTTTTTTAACTGTCCGACTTTTTGTGTCGGCAATAATGTGTGAGGTAACATAAACACTTTTGAAGCGTCCGTAATAATTGGCTATCACGTAAGTATTACGCTTCGTACACGGAACTGTACGTGATTTCTTTTTTTACTATTGCCGACAATTTTTGTTGTGAAAAATCATATTTGTAGTTAATATTTTGCAGACAAACAACATATTCTAACAAATGCAAAATCGGCGGGCACAATTATGACAAAAGATATTGCTCCATCAATTGGACAGTGACACATCTTTGACCATTAGATTTGTACTCATGTAAAACTTGAGAGAAATATATTATGAAATATTTTTTCATGTCAACTCTGGTGATACTATTACAAATGTAAATAGGTTTTATATATCAACTAGCTAAATGCCCGTGCGTTGCAACGGGATCAACAAAGATATGTGGGTGTTAATCGTTATGTCTATTTTACTTGATGAACAAAAGTATGAAGAGTTTCTAGCGTAGTGCCCATATTAGTTATTTTAAATCTTCGATTGAGATGAAAAGGAGTAATTTGCCGGTGGCATAGTGGTTAAGATAAATTTAGCAAGTAGCAAAATCTCTTGACAGTATCTTCTTTACATTAGCATATACCTTAACCTCAAAAGAGTTGAAGTTAGCTTTAGCTGCAGAAGAAATGAGAAAAAGGATTCTGACGCACATGTAATGGTTAATCAGAGAAACACTTAATAACCAGAAAAAGTATTAATTTTTTTGAGAGAAGCACGTAGATTTGAGGCACGTGATAGAGTGCTCTTGAAATGCAGGAAACATGCACATTAATTGAATCATTTGCTAACATAAAAACATCATCTTAGCATAAGTTCCGGGTGTAAGCGTATCTCAATGTACATATCTGCAACCTTGGCTACAGCTATTACCAGATCATATTTTTTAGAGTACTTATACTCCCAGAAGAAACGACTGCACCTCTGATGTTTGGCTCCACTCAATCCCGTGTCACAAAAGCACATAGCTCCACTTTGTAAACTTCATCAGAAACTGGCATAGCTTGTCGCCGGTGAACTCCCGAGCTAGCCACTCCGGTGGCCTCCAGCTTCACCAGCTCCATTGCGGACCACCACTACGCCGTGGGCGAGTCCTTTGTACATCCACCTGACTACCTGAGGCTCTCCCCCCTACACATCCACCAGACCACCAGGGGCGTCATCGGTGGATTGCCCAAGTCTCGCCGGCCTGTGGAAATACAGTTTTAGAAACAGTTCTCAAAGCGAACAAGTAAGCTACAGCTAGCAATCCTAATCCTATCATGGAGCTGGCTCCAAGCATGAGGTTCAGTTTGCTCTGCAATTGAACTAATCCTATCCTGGAGCCGGCTCCAAGCATGAGGTTCAGTTTGCTCTGCAATTGAAAATTAATTCCCTTTCCTGTCCGAGCATCCATCAACTAACAGGACAACCTGCGTCTATCAATCTACAAGAGAACAGCAAATTGAATTTGTTCTAAGCTGAATACTTCAGTTCACTTGGTAATTTCTGTTACAGTAAGCAAAACGCCTCTAGCCAATTACTCGTTTCATGTAGCCTATTAGTACTGCTGATCTGAAATAAAATCTGTAGCACACATGTAACTTCTAATACGATGGCTCATCTGCAAAGGTTATTCGATTAACCCAAACAAAAATTTCCAGCAGCACGCATGTAACTTCTAATACGATGGCTCATCTGTAAAGGTTATTTGATTAACCAAAGCAAAAATTTCCGGACAGCCGACTACAAACATAGCCATACTTACTTATCACATTGTGAGACTTCAGAATTTTGCTTTTAGGAGCTTGCATACAGGAAGGGAGCTGCGCAGATGAAACAAACTCAAAGGAAAAAACCCACAAGTCTAATTCAGTGAAGTACCGGAGCAGTTGATGGCTGTTCTTCTCTTCTCCAGTGCTGGAGGCGGCCGCACCAATAGTGCTCAGGTCACGGGGAAGGAGTAGGGTGCGGGCGCTCTGCTGGGAGAACATAGAAGGGAAGAGGAGGGAGATGGGGACAAGAGAGAAGGGAGGATGGAACTGACCTACAGGTTACAACCTCGAAACAATTGTTTCACATGTTGAAGCTACAATTGACATAAAAAAGAAAACCTGGATACTTAAGGCTGCTTCGTCTTGCCATGCGGTTGCCCTCTTATCATCTCTGGCTGCAAAGTTTCATTTGCTCTTATAAACCGGTAAGTTGACATTGTAGTCCATTATATCTTCATCAACCCCAGCCGGATCATGCTTCTAACGTTATGAATGGTCCTGGTACTCCTGGCAACTCACTCCCTCCTCATTCTGCAGGTAAAGTGGAACTCAAATTCTCATAAAACATCATTCTGCACTTAAAGAGACAGAAACCTGTCAGAAAATATATAGATTGTCAAAACTTCACACGACCACTATAGTTTGATTTCATGGAATCTGAATACATACCATTGCATAATCTTGATTTAAGTCCAAATTTGTGTTCTTGCTCGTAGATGGCCCTTCATTCATTCCCATAGTAGATGGAATTTGCCGAGCATTTTTCTTCTATAGACTATGATGTGTTCGCTGTGAACCATCCTTCACAAATGAATCCGCAAGAATCTGGCAGTAAAACACAGTTCCGGTATTAAATAAAGGGAATAAAAGGGCCAATTCTAAGCACCACCACACGAAATGAGAGACAAAAACTAATCATGGAAGAAAACTGTGGTACTTGACTTTGGCGAGCAGTCCAAGGTCTCGCTGGTTTATGCTCTCTATTCTCCTCTTCTTTGCTTCAGTTTTCTGCGTCAGTCATGATTCTATCAGTATCGTTTCTGAGTCCAATCATATGCAGTATACATGGCATTAGTCCATACTCACGAACTACAGCCAAATCTTAGCATGCCATTAATTTAGTTAATTGGAAGTGTTCACAAGGCTATGCAGTTAATGGATAGGACTATTCATCACACCTCACGCAAAACACAGATTCCCTCTCCCTCCTCGTAGAACTGTTGTGCTTCAAGCCAATCCCGTCTGAACTCCGCACAAACAGCAACCTGGTATAAGAAATCAGACGCATTAGAATAATGTAGAAGTAAGGTGGCAAAATCGTTCACATTAGAATAATGTAGAAGTAAGGTGGCAAAATAAATTATGGATGTGAATTAGAGGAGAAGTTGGGCACCAGGCTCGACTTCCATGATGTCAGATTGAAACATGAACTGATGAACATACTGATCAACAGATTGAATAATTGACCAACCCCCAATGCATTTAGCAATCACCCAATATTTCTGCTAATCTCCACTATGCAAAGTTGGTTTTGAACACTGCATCACAGGGAACAGAGTACCTTCATGGAGCAGTCCGCTGCCTCATGCCGTAGGCGGCTGGAGTCATGGGGCTGCGGTTCCTGTGAGGGAGAGCGGACGCGGTGCTCCGGGACGGCAGCCGGCGAGAAGGTATGGTAATCCGTGGTGGGGAAGCGGGAGAGGCGGTCAGGCGGCGGGCGCCGGCAGCCGGCAGCCGGGCAGAACGGTGACGTGCATCCCGGGCGGGGCAGAGCGGCTGCGAGCCGGCAGGGCGGCAACGTTCTTTGGCAAAAAAGGGAGTTGTTGGTCGCCCACGCGATCGACGGCCGCCTCTGCTGTGGCGCGACGTGGAGCTGGATCCGGCGGCCGGAGCAAGGTGGGCGGCGACTTGGATCTGGCGTAGTGGGAATGTGAGAGGAAGATGACACAAACGAATTTCGTGGAGGCGGAGTGCGGAGTGATTATTTTCTGAATTATCAGTGTGGGCTTTTGGGCAACCCCATCCCACGACCCGTGCGCTCCTCGGTCGCCCCCGTGCGACCAGGGGCGAAACCCTAACCCCCGCCTCCCTCCTCCCTCCTCCCTCTCTCCATCCCGGCCGCCGCCGGCGTGCGCCGCCGGGCAAAGCCCGCGCGGTGCCGGTGGCGGCGGGCCTTCCATTCCCCGGCGCGAGGAGATCCCGGCGGGGCGGCGTCTTCCTTGGCGGTGGTGCAAATCGGCGAAGGTCGGCGTGGCCTGGCGTGGTGTCGGCCGGCGTGCTGCGCCAGGGGCGGCTTCTCGCAAGTGGAGGCGGCAGTAGGTGGCGGCGCTCGCGGCTGCTGCGGCCCGGGCGGCGGCGGTGGTCGGAGTCCGTCCCTGCAAAGGTCTCGGCTGGCTGTGCTGGCCGGGCGCGGCCGCGGCTCCTCCAACCAGAGATGGCTGTGGCACAGGACGGGATGGCACGGTGCCGGGACGGCACCAGGCGGAGCTGGCCATCGACGGCGGGGCTCTTGCCCTCGGCCCAGATCTGGGCCCATTTGGGCCTGATTCGGGCTGGGCGGGCCCTGCTGTCCACATGGTTTCAGGGGCTCCCGGAAGGCCTGGAGCCCACCCCTCGGTCATGGTGTGGCTGAGGTGCTGGATCCGGGCCAGTGGGCCTAGATCCGGTGACCGCCTGGCAGCTCCAAGAGCTGCGGATTTGACCTGCCGACGCTGATTGGCTCGTTGCTCCGAGCTGTCCATGGACCGATTGGCTGGCCTGACCTCTCCCGCCAATTTGGTGGAATTGCTGTGGCAGTGTCTGCCGCATTGCTAGTGCGAGATCTTGGATGCCGGGGCGGCGGCCCTGGACGGTGGACTGTGCGGGCGCTTCTTCGGCGAGCGACGTAGCGGTGGTGATGGCTTTGCTCTTTGGTCATGTGGATGGCGAGGAGCGAGTGGCGGGGGAGCTTGGTGTTGGCAGAGCTTCGGCAATGGCAGCTCCTAGATCGCGTTTTGGAGGCCTTACTCGGAGGCAGTAGGCAGTCCGTAATACCGGGTGTGGTTTGAGGGTTTTTCCGGGCGAAAGCTCAGTGCTCCGGCACCATCGGCGGCGATGCCTGTGGGTGTCGTAACCCTCCTGAGGGCGTCGGTGTGGGCACCTTCTCCGCATGTGGGCTCCGGGTGAAAACCCTTGACTATCTTGGTCTTGTCGACGGCGGCGTGCGGTGTTGCGTCGTTACCTTCTTGGGGGCGTCGGCATGGAGCTCCGGTATCCATTGGACCTGTTCCGGTGTCTCCGGTGGCAAGTGTGGCTCTTCCGGTTCTTTTTTGTATATCTTTGATCTGCTTTGTAAGAGGGTCCCCTCATCACCTTGTATCGGTTCGGCCGTTTGGCTTTATTTATAAAGCGGGGCGAAAGCTTGTTTCGAGAAATGCAAAAGAACACCGATGGACGATAGAAGCGCGAGGGCGAATTTTTCTTTTAGATAGGACTAGCAAAGTGCCCGTCCTGTGCTTCACTATGGGAGGAAAAACCAAATTTTCAGTTTGGATGTAATTTTCGTAACGAATTACTTGTGAATCATTTTAAAAAGGAAAGAAAATGGTAGCGGATTAATTGGGTCATTAAATCATTTTCCAAATTTATAACTTTGGTTCCCCTGGACAGAGGATGCATTTCTTGATATTTAATAAAAGGATTCATTTTGAAAACATTTTTAAAACTCAAGTGTTGAATTGTACGGACGAAATGCATCTTTGTATTTTGATCAACTAAAACAGATGCAAAATTGAAAAGTAATGATGCCAAATTAAACTACATGGTCAGAGCTTTGTATTGATGTAAAGTTTGTTAAATTTGGAGCTGTGGGTTGAAAGTTATGAATTTACGAAGGTTAGTTTGTTCTCTGTTTATTTAAACAAAATTTAGAAAACAGATTAATCTCAGCCGTCCGTTCCAACTTAAACGGACGCTCCAGATTTTCCCGTACCTCTTCGGTGGCGTCTTTGCAAAAAGGTCTGCGCGTTTTCGGTAAATCACGAATAAGTCAGCAGGACGTTCTTTCTGTGGATTGCGGGTTAGTTTCCCAGTTTGTCAGGGGGTTTTGTGCAAAATGGCGAGCAATATTTTGTGGTTATATACACGTATGTTGACTTGATAAGCAGTTAAATCAAACTTTATTTGCCTATGTATTTTCCCAAAGTACATTCTTGTCAACACGGGTAGAACTAATTCGTTGTGAACCTAGCTAATATGCCAGGGGCAGACAATGTGAAATAAAATCTACCTACCAGGCGTGCATGTATATTTGCACCAAATGGACCAAACTAAGTAGGATTATAAATCGTATTCAGGTGTAACAAACAGTGTCGCTTTTCGGCTTCCACGACGTCCATATCGTACTTGTCCTTGGAGCCATTAAGGAGTCGTCCTCCGGAGTCACACCAGGTCTCGGTGGGGGAGTCGCAGTCCGACTCGGAGTCTCTTGTTCGCGGATGAATTGAATAGGAGTCGTCCTCCGGAGTCGCACCAGGTCTCGGTGGGGGAGTCGCGGTCCGACTCGGAGTCTTTTGTTCGCGGATACTTTGAATAGGAGTCGTCCTCCGGAGTCGCACCAGGTCTCGGTGGGGGAGTCGCGATGTGACTGGGAGTATCTTGTTTCCAGCATGTATGTGTTGGTTGCTTATAAGTTCTATTCGGTTTTGTAACCACGTACAGATTTGTGTATGTGGCCAGTCCGTTTTCACCATATTGTCGAATTTAATCATCCGCTATGAAAATCAATTGGTAATTTTTTTGTAAACTGGTAAAAAAACTGGGGTAGAAGGCCAGCCGGCCAGCCAAAGCCAGGCCCAGCTCACCCGACCCACCTAGCTAAAACGCACATTCCACTCCAAAAAAACAGAAAACAAAGCTGAAACGTACGTTGACCAGCTCGTTCGTTCCTATCCCATCGATCCCCTCCTCTCAATCCTCCCAGCGCCGCCACTCGAGTCTCCTGCCTCCTCTGTCCTCTCCCAACGCAGCAACGTTCTCCTCACCTCCCGTCGACCCAGCGCCGCTCCGGCCAACCTCCGACATCGCGAATGGACGGTGGCGCTCCCTCGACCTCCTCCTCCCTGGTCCGACGACCGACGACCTCGATGCCCTCCTCGCCTCGCCTCCAGCCAGCAAGCTCCTGGTACGCCTCGCTTCCCTCTCTCCAGCACCTTGGGAACCCTGCTGCTGCTCCCCATCCTCTAGTTTGCCACCGGTTGCATCAGAGGTTGGTTTCGGATGCTTGCTGGGGACCGCGGCAGCGGCGGAGGTCCAGTCCAGCGACAAGCACTTCCTCTCCGACCTCCATCTCTGGCCTCCCGCCCTCCCCTTCCCGCTGCTGAGCTGGAGCTTGTGCTCATCGATCGACCGGGAACATTGACAGGCAAAGAAAAAAAATTCGGGATACATGGAGCCATGGAGGCGCATGGCGGCGCGGTAGAGGCCCTTTCCGGCGGCTCGTCGGACACCGCGTCGGCTATGGAGATTTGCAGCGCGTCTGCTCGTGGAGTGGCTCGCGCGGCAGGGAGAGACAAGGCAGAGCGGCCGGCGTTGAGGCTCTGGCGCGCCGCCGGTGAGGTCGTCGACGGGCCCACGGTGACGCGCCGGGCGAGGGAGGCCAGGCTGCGTGAGGCTGGGCGGGGATGCACGGGAAGAAGTAGAGAGCATCGCTTGCGTCCTTCAATTAGCGGTGTCATCTGATTTAATATGGCCTAACGACGTAGGGGCAAATTCGGGAAAAAACGACGTACCACGGGCCGAACCGTTCAGTTCCACTCAGCGGTGGCATTTGGTGTAATACGGCTGAGTTGGCAGGGGCAAAACCGGAAATAAAAAGTTCGACGACAAGAAGCTTTACTGCCTTTTATATTAGGTATAGATAGGAGAGAAGATAGTCAAAGTTATGAAATTTTGGCTGCACTCTTTACATGTCGTCATTTAGTTCGAACGAGTATATCTTAGCGATGGTCCACCGAAAATCAAACTAGTGAAGTATGCATTTAACATGAATTGGCAAAATCCAACACGTGTGTTTTGATGAGTTTTGTTGAGGATGTCCATGGATTATGCTGAGGAATACATCTTGTTAAGAAGAACGTCTCCAGCTTATTTGTTTGTTGAGTTCGAGCGATGGATGCCTTGTTTGTTGATACCAAGCAACACAAATCTACAATAATTTGTTTCATCAAAGAAATTACTAGCATGGACTGGTTAGAGATCTACTGATGGGGTTAGGTGTCCCGATCTTCACGGATTGAGGATGGATGCGAACAACACAAAGAACACACGAAGAACGAAGGAGAAAACACAAGGGGAAACATGAGGGGACGGAGGTAACACACGGGATAACTAGCAAAACCTACGAGGAAGAATCAATCGGTAACCGGCCCCGAGGGTAGCCCCCGATTCTCAAATCCCAAGTCAACCTTGCTCTTAATTGAAACATTTTCTCTTCACCGGTTGGTTCACCGGTCCAATAGAATTCACTAAGGGTGGGAGATTGGCTAGAAATCTCAATTACAAGGAAGAGGCCTTGTACAACCCGGGATTGAATCCTCGGAGAGGTCTTGATTTCCACAAGAGGAAAGTAGGAGCGAAGCTCAACAAGTCAAATCATAATAGTCTAACCTAGATCCAAACATAGGAGGTACTACTTATAGTCTAGACACCAAAGGGGAAAGTAGGTGGGTTACATGGGCCTCCTGCCCGTGCTGGTTCCCGCACTAGCGGTAGTACCGCTGGCGAGCTGGCGGTAGTACCGCTGGTGTGGGCCAGACTTAGCTCACTTCCACCGCGGCGGTAGTACAACTGCTTCGGTGGTAGTACCGCGCATTGCGCCCGAACATTTCTTATGCGGTAGTGGCGGCGTTAGTACCGCCGGTGCGGGGCGCTTCGTCTTGGCGGGGCGGTAGTACCAGCGTTGCAGCGGCGGTAGTACCGCTCATTGGGGCCAAAGCTGTTTTATGCGGCAGTGGCGGCGGTAGTACCGCCGGCTGTGCGTCTGGCGCCCGGCTGAGGTCGGGGCGGTAATACCGCTGGGGGATCGGCGGTAGTACCGCTGCTTGGAGTGAAATCTCTTCTTCTTCATCCTCTTGGCTTCTCTCTTGTCCATCTTCTATGCTTCCTTGGGGATCATCATGGGGGTGGTTCATGAGTATACAAAGCACACTTGCTTGAGGTAGCAAACCATTCATGGAATCATCTAGATCATCAAGGGCTAGGAGTGTGTTCACCTTGTCATGTAAAGCCTTGACTCTAGATCTTGTCATTGGTCCACTTGGGGTAGGTTGCCTACATCATCTACGCTAAAGAATATAACTAAATGGTGATTTGTGTCTTTCTAATAACTGTGCGGAGTTTGTTTAATTGAATTACTATGGCATGTTGTGAAGGGAATCGTAGGCAGAAAACAAAAAAATTCCTACCGACGATAACCAGAAACTAGCCAAGATCTATAACTATGCAGATATACTATACGGAGGAGAACGGATTACATACCCTTGTAGACCGAAAGCGGGATTACATTCCCGCACAAATGTTGTCGATGAAGCCGACGAAGCCGACCTCAAGGTCGTGTAGAGGAAGAAGACAACTTCCAGTGCCACCCATGTAGCACCTCGTAGTTTCACACACGTACGGTGTAGATGACGACCTCCGGGCTCCAGATCCAGCAGAGCAGCGGAAGCGGAAGATTGGATTTAGTAGCACGGCGGTGTGCGTATAGTGGAGAGACTTCCCTCCTCATACGCAGCTCCAGAAACGAAATCACGCTCAACGTAGGAGAGAAGAAAAAGGAGATGGGATGGATTTCCAAAGGCAAAGGGAGTCCCCTATTTAAAGGAGGAGGAGGGCTGCCCACCCCGCTTGCTAAGCCATGTGGGACTATTCCCACATGGCTCGGCCGGCCATGGGGGGGTGCGGGTGCGCCGGCCCTGGTTGGGCCCCATTCGGCCCAGCCAGGCCGGCTGGCCCTCCCCTCTTTTTTTTCTTTTTCCCTTTTGGGGTTTTTCCCTAATGGGCCTCTAAGGCCCATTTAGGTTTAATGCCTTTAAAAATTTGGAATTAATTAAATAAAAAATATATTTAATCATTAATAACACTTATTAATATTAAATACATATTATTTAATTCATTTAAGCTTCGAAACATATTTCGTAGCCCTCCGATCAACATCGGACATGTCCCGGAACGCTTCCGGAGTTCTCCGGTTTCTTTCTCTCATATCCAATCTAATTAAAACGTCACATACCCTTAAGTGTGTTACCCTACGGTTCGGGATCACTCCAGACATGATTGAGACACGTTCTCCGATCAATGACTAACAGTGGGATCTGGATACCCATGATAGCCCATGTGCGTCCACGAATGTCTTTTTATCGTTTGAACCTTTAGACGTCCAGTCTCATCCTTTTGCCTAGCGATACTTAGATTGTCCGAGCATTATTCTCTGGTATCACGATTACCGAGCATGATCTCATCATTGACAAATCTATCTTTACTCGTCTGTGATATTACATCCCCGTGACCTAGTCACATGCTTGCAAGCTCATTGATGTAATCTCACCGAGTGGGCCCAGAGTATCTATCCTGCTATGTGGATTGGCAAATCCCGCTCTTGATCACTCTCCTCCACCGCTTCCTTCGGATACCCGAAAGTGTCACCTTTATTGTCACGCTATATAAGACATGCCGTTTGATGCGATCAAAGCACCTTCCAGAAGCAGCGATTTGATATGATCTTATAATCGAAGGTATGAGCACTACGTTTTTATATCTTTTGGGTATGTCCACCACGTCATTGACCCAATGACATGACTCCGTTGTCAAATGACGTAATTGTCCATGATCAGGAAACCTTGATCATCTGTTACCCAACGGACTAGTTAATTAGAGGCTACTAGGGACCTGGTTGTTTACATACCTGATGCATGTAAAATGCATACATGAACTTTGCGTTATTTTTACTTATATTCCAGTCATATTTGCATCATATAAGGGTTATATCACTGTTTTATAATGATTTTGGGAATATTTGATATGTTTCCTATTTTTTATGGAATTAACCCTGCGCAGGCAGAAAACCCTATTTATATATTTTTAATGTTTCAGGGACCCAAACGAGGTCCAAATGACCTGGAAATTTACGAGCATCATTTTTTGGAAGGAACAAAGCGTGGGAGCGAAGGAAGCAAACAAGCGGAGTCCCGTGGGCCCAGATGAGTGGGCCCACGCGGCCCAAGTACCTGGCCACATGGGACCCCCCCACTTTGGCCCTCGGAGTTCCGTTGCCGTCGATCTTTCCTCCACCGACTCCGTTTTGACCTAAAAACGCCTATAAAAATAGTCCCCCGACGTTCTCTGGAAAGAGCGCCACACAAACGCAGAAACACCGAAACAGAGACCTCGAGCTGCAGATTGGAGGGGAAAAACTCCGGCGGGGCGCTGCCGGTGTGGTCTCCATCTTCTCCAACGACTTCTCCACCGTCTCCATGATGAAGAGGGAGTAGTCCACCTCAGGACTATGGGTTTGTGGAAGTAACTTATGTATCTCTCTCTCTCTCAAGCTTCACTAATTAGTACCGTATGAGCTGCTGAACATGATTACGGACATCTATGTAATACCTTTGTGGTGGATCTTTTTATGAGTTAATATATGTTTGAGATTGCAATGGTTTTGTTTCAGTTATGAAAGTAGATGCATATTATGTACCCCGTTCTTATTTACTTGTCATGATCAAGCATGTTTATAAGAGCGTGTGAGGGGGAACGTGTGCATTAGTTGGAGTAACGGGGGGTGGCTAGTGCAGTGAACGTGAGAGAAAGTTCTGTGATCCACTTGGGTATCTCTACCTTACTTTGTTGCCTCACTAGGGATAAAAAGAAATACCATGCTACCGGAGATGTGGGTGTGACCATTGCCACTACTCCATGACTAGATCTAGCATGTTCTTATTTTAACTCCATGTCATGATACTTATTGCTATACTCTGAGTTATCTTAATTACTGAGGTGTTATGATTTAGTTCGCATCTTGGTGGAGTATAAGAGAGACTAATAACCAAAATGTCTCTATGTTAGGACGTGATGCCCATATAATTATAACTTGTCATTAAATTATTGTGTTGCAATCTCATATGTCAACTCTAGTGTTCCATTGTCCACCACTTTATTAAAGAGAGAGTGCATTTGTGAAACCATGAACCCCGGTCCATTTTTAATCATAAGAAACACCTTTCCAACAACTTTTACCACTTTTCCATTTTCTGCCATTTAAAAATCCGAAAATACAAAAACACTTTTACATCTTGCATTCATCATATAAAACCCAAAAATATCATTTATCATTGCTACCACCATCCTTGCATATTTATTTACCACCATTGCATATTTATTTCTTGTTTGCATTGCATATTATATTGATATCATTCTCACACCTTGTGCTTGACAACCACTAGGTGAGGTTGAGGACCAAAACATTTACTTTGTTTTGTAGGTAACCAAAAGAAGGATAGGAAAGATAAATCTTCACTACTGATTCCCCGAGAGTTCGATATTAAACCCTCGAGTCACCCCTCGTGGGGAAAACACGTCTTCCACTTACTACACACTCTGCACTTGGAGTCTCAACCTAACCCATTTACTTTTCACGCAGGTAACTACGTGAAGGGGCATCAAGAGTGCTTTCTGGCGCCGTTGCAGGGGAAGATACGAAGCTTCCTGCAAAATATTTTTCCCGTCAACTACACGCCATCAATATCACACATGTATTAATGTTTCCACTTAATATAGTTATAGCATGGTACAAAAACATATTATGAACAATTGAGATATGACAAATAAAATCACTTTATTAATTGCCTCTAGGGCATATCTCCAACAGTCTCCCACTTGCACTAGAGTACAATTTAATCTAGTTTACAACTTGGTAAAAGGTTGACACCTATAGCAATATGGTGCATGCTTGTCTCGTGGAAGAGGTATTCAGTCAACAGATCTCCCATATTGAGATCTGTATATACTTTGCAACACTTCTATCTCACCTAGTTTGACATCATCATGTATCTTATGATAACGGTGAAATATATGTATGTCGATGGAGTGAGACTCAAAATTTCGTGTAGCATGGGACTTAAAAGTCTAAGAGACCTATTAAGGGAAACCACACATGCTCAAAAAGCCGCTCAGTCCAATCACACTTGATACTTCTGAAGTAGCCATATATTCCTATACCTATGTATATTATGCAACAGTGCATTCATATGCAACTTCGCAAGCTAACCATGCCTTTCTTCAAAACAAAGGACTTCTCCTGTATGAGATTTCTAACCGTATGGGTCAGTGTCATAACTTGCATCATCGTAACCTTTTACGGCAAGTGGTCTTTCACTTTCACCCATACAAGAAACATATCTTCAGTTCTCATTAGACATTGAAGGATATACTTAATGTTTGTTCATTGATCCATCCAGGGATCACTCTAGAACCCGTTCTTCAACCAAGAACTTGGGTCACACCAAGTCGAGCTTTCAGTATGATAGAATCTATGGCTGAGGCATAGAGGATGTCGGACATCCGTTTCTTTCAATAACTATCGCTGAAACGCCAAGATAAACTTAATATTTTACCTAGTCATACAAGTAAGAACCTTTTCTTCGCTTGTTCTATTCTGAAACATTTCAGAATCTTAACCTAGGAAAATATTCCGACCTAATGTTATTAAGCCCTTTTGATCTATACAAATTATAAATCTAAAGCCTAATACTTTTAACTTCATTCATAGAAAATTTAATCACTTAAATAATCATTTATACTTTACTAGAGGATCTGTATCATTCTTAATATGTCATTACATATAAAATCAGGAATGACACCTAGCTCCCACTTAAATACGCCATCCGTATATAAGACCAGGGAATTTCTTTTAGCTCCCACTCAAATATGCCATTCACATATAAGATCAAGAAAGCTACTTAGCTCCCACTCACTTCTTTGTAAATGCAGGTTTCTTCAACTATTTTGGACGACTCCAAAATCCTTTGATCAATTATCAAAGTGAAGATTCCAGCTCCGATATGCTTGCTTCAGCCCATGAATGGACAACTGAAGTTTGCATACATGTCTAGCATAGGATCAACAAAACCTACTTGTTGTAATTACAACTCTTCCTTAATGTTGCCATTAGGGAACATGGTTTCTTTATCCATCCATCAATTTCTCAATTGAAAATAATTGCTAGAACAATCCTAAATAGACTTAGGCATCGCCACTTGAGACAAAATCTCGTTGTGGTCAACTTTTGAATTTGTCGAAACTATTTTGTGACAAATCGATCCTTATAGACGGTTGCCTTTCCGTCAGCGTCTATTTGTATAAAATTCCATTTACTCTCAACGGCGTGAGCCCATCAAGAAGATTTACCCAAGTCTTTACTTGGTAATCGTACATGGATTTTATCTCGGATTATATATGGCTCATAGCCATTTTTCGGACTTAGGTCTACCATCGCTTCTTTGTAGTTCGTAGGTTTGTCATGTTCATTAACATGATGTTCATAACAAGATTGTCGTACCACACAGTGCAGAACACATTCTCATACGCCTACGACCTTAGTATGAGCTCAGAGCATCATGATCATTATCATCAGCTTCCTTCCAGTTGTGGAGGACGGTACCGGAACGTTTTCCGTTGCGCCACTCTGATGTCTGGAGAGAAAGTTCATTAACTTCGTCTTGCTCTACTCTCTTTCCCACTTATACCCTTGGACAAGAAACTATTTCTTGAGTAAGGTATATTCCAGCAACAATTTTGCCTTTATTGTGAGACATGTACCCAACTAATTCTTTAGGTACACTACAAAGATTTATCCATTTTAGGTTTGATCATATCAAAACACTAAAATATCGAAACGACAATCTAGGCTAAAAGCCATGCCATCACTCATATGGTATTGCCTCCACGGATTTAGATGGTTTCCCTATTATCTAACGTGAATGTTTTGTTTCTACCATATGACTTCAATGATCACAATAATTCGATAAGAGATTTTATTCACCACACACTATCAATAGAGTGTGATTACGACGTCTTAACACACCATAACATTGTGGTGTTCCATGCGGCGTAATTTGTGGAACTCTTTTCACAAGTCTTCCAATGATATGCCAAACTCATAACTCAAATCCTTGTTTCCTCGATCTGTATCGCAGGAATTTGATTTTCTTGTTAAGTTTATATTTCTTTCTTCACTCTGAACTTGTTTGATCTTATCAAACTTTTCAGACCAGCATTTCATTAAGTGGATATCCATATATCTACTCAAATCATTGGTGAAGTTTACGAAATAATGATTTCCACTACACGTTAACGTACTTCATTGATCCACACACATCATTATGTATGATTATCAATAAGTTAAATGCTGTTTCCAGAAAACTGTCTTAGTTATTTTGCAAGTGTCAAAAGATCAAAATCTAAGGACTTGGAGGTCCATCTGAATGGAGCTTCTTAATGCATATAACATTGACATGACTTAAAACGTTAGTGCCACAATAATGTGGTGTCATTATTAAGTTTGTATCCTTTGGCATTAATGTTATAAATGTGGGAGCTACTACCATCTGGATTCATATAAGAACACTTCATTCATAATCGGTGTATGATCATTAAAGATATCACTCATAAATGTAGGACAACAATTTTGTCACTGACAAATATGAATAATTGTCTCGCTAGAGGCAAGACACACTTATAATGATCATGCTAACAAGCGATCAAACTGAATTTGTTCAGATCCAAATTAATCCAAAATGGTAGATGCAGAGAGAGTGTCTATGGCCATCACAACATATTGCCTGCCATCATCAACACACATTGTCTCCTCATCCTTCCAAGCTACTCAAGCAGAAAATCTCGTTTTCATAAAACATGACTAGTATCAAAACTTAGTCACTGCTGCAAGTACTTGTTTAGGCAAAAACATTCATAACTCGTATATCATATATACACTATCATCATTGATGACTTCCCGGTGATTCATTTCATCTCCATGGTTTTTCCAACACAAAAGAATTCATGAAGGTGAACGATTCCCCTTGCATGACATAGTCTATGACAAAACATTTGCATCTGGCAACGTTGTCTGTCATCCAGTGATCGAGCTGAGCGAGGCGTCTCAATGTCATCAAGTATGACCAATGTCATCAAGTATGACCAACGTCATCAAGTATGACTGCCACGTGCTCCTTTAATGCGAGTGTTCTCTTCCATCTTGGTTGAGAAGAAAACCTGATTTACGGTGGATACAGATCATCAATCTCAGCGACCATTCCAAATGTTCGCGATCTGTCAACACGCACCCACAGTTCATTCTCTATGGGAGAGATCATAGCATACACTGGACTATGATGAAATTATCCACAAAACTTGATAATCCAAATTATTCTTTTGTTAGCGGAATCTCCGGTTTTATCTCCTAGCGGGTTTTGTATCATGTAGAGCTAAAAGGTTTGAAACAAGGAGTATCCTCAAGCTATGGTATAAAACTATGAAGTTTGGACCCAACCTTTTAAGTTTCTCAATCGCAGGAATGCACCTAAGTTTAAAAGGTCTATCAAACAGGTTATTATCTACAAAGGTTTTGCAAAACATAAAGACTTTGTTCATAATAAAATATGGGTTCAAGTTTTAATAAAATAAAACTACCAGAACTCCCACTCAAAACGAACATCCCTCGCATCGTTTTAGTGATTACACGATCCTCATCCGATACATATCCCCGATCGTCGGCCGATAGCATAGCTTCAAAGGTAGACATCGTATGTCAATCACAACAACTATGTGACTCGTGCTTAACCTTTCGGTCACTGTGTTCCGAGGCCATGTCTGTACATGCTAGGCTCGCCAAAATAACCTTAGCGTATTGCTTGTGCAACGTGGCTTACACCCACGTATGCGAACGCAGATACGTCTGACACCCGATCGTCACGCCTGCCTCGTATCGGAGAACTTTCGGTGGTGCACGCCAAAGGGAGAACACTATATGGTATTTTGGAGGGATCATCTTATATTACTACCGCCGTGTAACTAATATATAACATATATATAGGTAAATTAACAGGTGCTCCCTGGTGCCCGGGCACCTGGATAGAATACAGTACATTTTAGGTATGTAGATGACACATATAACTCGGGTATGCACATGTTGGGTATATAGGAGGTACACATACCCTTGGGTATGTGTATTCGAGGTATCTACATGTTATATATACCTTGGGTATGTGTGTTCAATTGTACGCGTACAGATCAGGTATATATAAATAACTTAGGTATGTGCACATTATTAGGTATGCATACCCCATAATGTGCATACCCAAATCATATGTACCTCCTACATACCTAAGGTATACATACCCAAGATATATGTATATGTCTACATACCTAAAACTGTTCGTATTCCATCCTGGTGCCCATGCTCCTAGGTGCCCATCTGAGCTTCCATATATATATATATACATACACACAATATAAGATGCACACAATAACATAACATAACAATATAAGATGCACACAATAACATAACATCAAATGTAATGCGACATGATATGGTCCTTGCGCCAATGGTCTCCTTTGCGCCGACAGTTTATAAACAATTCATAAAACTTACCGTGACCATATCATATTGCCCCTGCAAAATAAAGTTAGACGCTTTCTACTTTATTTTTTTGCATGTTTTACGTGGTTGCTAGGTCTTTCATAAAAGAACCGTTCTTACCTTCGAATATACAACCACAACAACGATTAAATAATTGTCTCTATTACACCCCTTTCAGGGCTCTCCATTGTAAATGCAATATCAACTATTGTAAGAGAGACTGACACCCGCCAGCCGCATATATGGTACAAGTCATATGTCAGTTGCGGAACCAGTCTCGCGTAAGAGTACACGTAAAGTCGGTCCGGGCCGCTTCATCGAACAATACCGCGATATGAACAAGTACACGCGAGAGGGTAACAATTATAGAATCAATGCCCACATTCAACATGTGTTCTAACCGTACAGCTATATCTATGCATAGACCGGCTCTGATACCACTGAAGGGAATCGTAGGCAGAAAACAAAAAAAATCCTACCGACGATAACCAGAAACTAGCCAAGATCTATAACTATGCAGATATACTATACGGAGGAGAACAGACTACATACCCTTGTAGACCGACAGCGGGATTACGTTCCCGCACAAACGTTGTCGATGAAGCCGACGAAGCCGACCTCAAGGTCATGTAGAGGAAGAAGACAACTTCCAGTGCCACCCGTGTAGCACCTCGTAGTTCCACACACGTACGGTGTAGATGACGACCTCCGGGCTCTAGATCCAGCAGAGCAGCGGAAGCGAAAGATTGGATCTAGTAGCACGGCGGTGTGCGTATAGTGGAGAGACTTCCCTCCTCGTACGCCCAGAAACGGAACCACGCTCAAGGTAGGAGAGAAGAAGAAGGAGATGGGATGGATTTCCAAAGGCAAAGGGGGTCCCCTATTTAAAGGAGGAGGAGGGCTGCCCACCCCGCTGGCTAAGCCATGTGGGACTATTCCCACATGGCTCGGTCGGCCCTGGTTGGGCCCCATTCGGCCTAGCCAGGCCGGCTGGCCCTGCCCTCTTTTTTTTTTCCTTTTTCCATTTTGGGGTTTTTCCCTAATGGGCCTCTAAGGCCCATTTAGGTTTAATGCCTTTAAAAATTCGAAATTAATTAAAAAAATCATTAATAACACTCATTAATATTAAATACATATTATTTAATTCATTTAAGCTTCGAAACATATTTCGTAGCCCTCCGATCAACATCGGACATGTCCCGGAACGCTTCCGGAGTTCTCCGGTTTCTTTCTCTCATATCCAATCTAATTAAAACGTCACCTACCCTTAAGTGTGTTACCCTACGGTTCGGGATCACTTCAGACATGATTGAGACACGTTCTCCGATCAATGACTAACAGTGGGATCTGGATACCCATGATAGCCCCTGTGCGTCCACGAATGTCTTTTTATCGTTTGAACCTTTAGACGTCCAGTCTCATCCTTTTGTCTAGCGATACTTAGATTGTCCGAGCATCGTTCTCTGGTATCACGATTACCGAGCATGATCTCGTCATTGACAAATCTATCTTTACTCGTCTGTGATATTACATCCCCGTGACCTAGTCACATGCTTGCAATCTCATTGATGTAATCTCACCGAGTGGGCCCAGAGTATCTATCCTGCTATGTGGATTGGCAAATCCCGCTCTTGATCACTCGCCTCCACCGCTTCCTTTGGATACCCGAAAGTGTCACATTTATTGTCACGCTATATAAGACATGTCGTTTGATGCGATCAAAGCACCTCCCAGAAGCAGCGATTTGATATGATCTCACAGTCGAAGGTATGAGCACTACGTTTCTATATCTTTTGGGTATGTCCACCACGTCATTCACCCAATGACATGACTCCGGTGTCAACTGACATAATTGTCCATGATCAGGAAACCTTGATCATCTGTTACCCAACGGACTAGTTAAATAGAGGCTACTAGGGACCTGGTTGTTTACATACCACACGTGTATTAATGTTTCCGCTTAATACAGTTATAGCATGGTACAAAAACATATTATGAACAATTGAGATATGACAAATAAAATCACTTTATTAATTGTCTCTAGGAAATATCTCCAACATGTTGTTGCATTGCATTACTTCAATAAGATAGAGTTAAAAATCCCGAGTCACAAGTAGGGGTCAGCAAAAACAGGTTGGAAGAAAACTATTTAAAACCGGACAAGAGAAGTTAATTCATTTTTCTTCTTTGCATCTGAAGAAGTTTAGAGCTAACATAAAAATTTGTATAACACGGTTTCCAGGTTTGTAGTCAAGGCTTTTTGGTTGAGTCCACTCTATCACTAGTACAGAACGACACATGATGGCACGAGTTAGGCGACGAAAAATCGTGATTTGATCGTTGCCGACGAGGCTTGGCAGAACTAGGCCGCGGCTGGCCCGTCAACATTGGTTACGAAGAAATTCGAATCTCCGTGACTCATTATATTGGCAGCGGTTTCACTATGACAACGGTTAAGCATGTATATCCGTTTGCGATTTGCTTGGGAAATTTCCCTTTAAAATCTGCAACCGCCCCTGTTCAATGTGACTGAATTAACGAGGAATTGGAACCATCGGCCTTGGCTAATAAAATGGGATTGGAACCGTGCGAAGCCAGACAATTCTCGCATTCCCCCCTTCGTTCTCTCCTACGTTCTCTACCACAACCACCATGGCCGACGACTGGTGGAGGAGCGAGGAAGTCCCAAGCGATGACGCAAGCGGTGAAGATAGCGAGGGCCACGTCCCTTGGTTTGAGTGGACAACCTGCCGGAGGACATGGAGGACTCCGAGGAGGAGGACCCGATGGAGGAAGAAGCGCCAGAGGACGAGGAGGACTCTGAGGAGGAGGACCCGGGGAGGAAGAAGCGCCAGAGGACGAGGAGCAGTCCTCCGAGGAAGACAGCGGCGGTGACCACGACCACGACGCTGACGACGAGGCGGAGGAGACCGACGACAACGACGACGATCCGTCGCCAATGACCTGCAAAAAGCGACGACGTGGCACAGATGAGCATGACGAGGTGTAGGAAGGGGAGGAGGCTGACTACGACCACGACGCTGACAACGACGAGGCGCCAACACCGCCATCGAAGAAGTATAATAGGCATTAGGCAGTAGAACATGTGAATATATTTATATGAATTTCGTATGTAGGGTCATATGTCAATGTTGGCAATGAAACGGTGATATAAAATATCCGTTTCCAATTTGGTGCTGGTAGCTATAAATGTTCTTCCAACACAGCAACCCTAATTCAGTCTCAGACTCACTCTCACTCTCTCACTCTCCCATATCTAGAAACAATGTCTTGGCGGCTGCGCATCTCCTTCGAGGCCCGTCCGGAAGTGCCGCCCATCTCTGCTCCGAGCTTCGCGGCAAGCATCAACGCCCTGTCCTCTGCTGCGACGTTGTAGCCTCCTCCTTACCGTCCGGATCTGTTGCACACTGATAGATCCGGGGGTCTCTCGGTGAGACTAAGGTATAATTTCACTTTCCTCTGTATGTAGCATAGATCAACTAGTTTGGTCACGGTTCACTTTCCTATTTTTCACTTCCAACGATTTTGAGTATAGGTCTAGACATACACTGGATGTAGATCCACTAGTTTGGTCATTTCCCCGATTGATATTACTTTTTGACTTCCAACGATTTTTAGTATAGATCCACACATCCACTGGATGTAGCATGTAGTACTTGTTTATTATAGTTATCATTAGCATGGCACAAGTTTTATACTAGTAGACTAGCCTCTGTCTAGCGTAGTTAACGCCCAAACTTTTTTTAGTATAGATAACTAGTTGACTAGCCTCTGTTTAGCATAGTTCAGTTGTCCCGTTATGTTTTTCTCTAGCTAACTTGGAAACTTTATGTGAAAGAATAGTATGTCTCGGTCACACTGCATAAAAAGGGTTTGTTCGACGAAGGAATTATTACTATATGCGGGAGATGCTTTTGGCGTTCTACCATTCCTGTATTAGGTAGTTTTTCTCATCGTCTAATTATGCAGTATGTTAGTGTAGAATTTTATTTGGCCTCTATTCTTATTATTCATTCATTATTCATGCAGAGGCTGGTGGAGACCCAAATATTTAGCTAATTTAAATGAGCTAAATATAAAGTAGGGACAAAGTAGGTGACGTTATTATATTCCGGCGACACCGTTCAAAAAGTCACACCGGCAAGCGATCGGACAGCTTCTCTTCCTCTCTGATATATGTGAAATAAATATATATGTTTTCACTGTTTTTGTTGTATGCAACAGAAGTGTATAGTACAATTATGGGCAACCGAAAAAGCTCAGTGCAAACGAGTGGATAAGATAGCATGTAAATGATGGGCTCGACATTAAGGCAACGAAGGTATGTGTATAACCATTGCCAAAAACAGGCCTCGTCGACCGTGTTTTTTGACCTCGGTTCCCAATGGGGGCCATCACATCACCAACGGGGATCGGGACACGGACTGTTTCTCTGTTTCTGATGAGGGTTTTGACCCGTTTCCATAGTGTTGTTCTGTACTAGTCTATCAAACTCACCACTGTTGAATATTAAGTTTAGAAAGTGTTTGAGAGATGCTAAATGGATTGTCTGGCTTGATTTGGTACAAAAGTGATGACAATATCTTTATCACAAGACATTGATTCCTTTAAATGAAAACTAACTCCATGTGGGTTGTTTTCAGCTAAATCAATGTATTTAGATTTATTGAATGGACATACCCATTATTTGTGAAAATATTTGTAGAAAATAAAGGTTCCAGTGGAAATTAATATTTTCATATTGTTTTTTCATTGGAAAGTTGTACTCGCTAAGGACAACCTAATTAAGCGATACTGGAATGGGCGATGCGCGTTTTGTCAGTCAAAATTTAACATCCACTCAAACCTATTGGAACAAATACTTTATTCTTTTTTGACGTGACAAATACTCTCTCTGTTTTTTAATATAAGATGTTTTAGCTATCCAACATGTTGTCTACTGCATACTAATATGAGTGCATATACACACTAAAATATGTCTACATACATCTAGATATATGTGAATGTGGACAAATGCTAAAACATGTTATATTTAGGAATGGAGGGAGTACTTTATTCTTGTTGTAAGGCAAAAAAAAAGTTAAAATCTTGTAACAAACCATTGCGAGGTATGTGCACGAAGGCAAACATCGAAAATTCGAGTGACGTCAATTTGAGCGGCGCACGGCGTACCGACCGACGTGGCGGTTCTCCTCTCCGTGTTCAGTTTATTTCCCACCAAACAAAAACGAGTTGTAGCCAAGCGCTCAGCTGCCTCCTCCCCGCGGCGACCCGCCTCCACGTGACCTCTACCACCGCCCGCCGGAGAGGGACAGCAGCGCCCGCCCCCCGCCCCGCCTCCTCCTCGCGGTATACTATGGCGGCGGCGCGAGCGGCGCACGCCTCCCGCGCTTCGGCATCCGTAAGCAGCCCCTTGCTCAGTTGTTGCCCTTCCATTTTACTCTGTTTTCAACCCAATACAGAAGCACCGTTCCTCTCGACCTCGTTCCTTGGCCTAGTTTGGTCTGGCGCGTGCGGATCCCGGCTTGTCGATTGGCGTTTGCTGGGGCTCTGTGCTGGCCGTGATTGCAGTTTTACCAAGGCTGATATGCGCACTGTAGAGTTTGACAAATTAGGCTTTACCTTAGCAACTTAGACATTGCGATGGAGAGATTGTTCTTTTCCGTTGTAGGATACGTTTCTAGTTCGATTGATGCTAAGCGACCCTTTTCCGGATAACCCAAACTGGTATGTCAGAATTGTGACACGGGAAGCATCGAACTAGGAGAGAAACTGAAGTAGCACCAGGTTGGAATTTGACATTAGAAGGATCAAATTAGGAGGATTTTGATGGTGAGAAATCTAGGCGCACGCCCTATTCTGATGCAAGTGCAAAAGAAGCTACAGAGTCTGACGGTTTGTAGTTTTGGAAAGGTGGAGGTTCATACCTCAGGTTCCTTTCCTAGTTTCATACACACACGCACCAAAAAAATAAAATGGTCTGAACCTGCCAAGATGCTGCTCAACACCTGCCAAACCTTTTTTATTTGGTACTCCCTCCGTTCCATAATATAAGACCTTTTAGATAAATCTCAAGGTGGACTACATACGGAGCGAAATGAGTGAACATCCATACTAAAATGTGCCTAGATACGTCTACATATGTACGAAACAAGAAAAACCTAAAAAGGCTTATATTTAGGAACGGAGGTAGTACTTCTTATGATGCGGTATGAAAGTGAAACATTATGTTCAGTGTTGTGAGATATAGTATCATTCTTATGATGCAGTATTGAATAAACAGACTTCAAATACAACTCTCTCTCATGATGGTATCATGATTTAAGTTTTTTGAAACGATTTTCAGGTTATAGTATTTTTTGGTAACATATCAAGGTGATAACTTGGCTGTATTTAAATATACACTTATTCCGAGTGTTCAATCCCGAGTCTAATTATACGACTTGCATGTAATGCAATTCAGATAATTGCAGGTTTCGGAAGTTCTCTGCGAGGAGTACCCAAAGGCAAGTTGGTTCAGAGAATTTCCTTTTCTGGGGCAATTAGGCCAATACTATTTTCCCACTAACTAATTGAAATCAATTACATCTCAGGATTTTGTCCTCATTTCTGCAATGTCCAAGCATCAGTATATAATGGATTTGTTCATCAGAAGAAAAATCCTTCTTCATTGAGATGCTCTTTTCGCTCCATTCAAGCAAGAAATAACCACTCATCTGCCGCCGCACCTAAAGATTATTGTGAAACTTACATCCAGTTTTTAAGAGACAAACGGATAGTTCCTGATTCAGATCCTCCAAACTCTAAGGATGTGGACCTACTGTACAGGTTTATAGATAAGAGGTGAAAATCTGTATTGGACTTCCTTGTCAAGTTCCTGAGCTACATTTGAAGTGAAATGCGCTTAATTATCTGTTACCTGTCTCAGCAATAAGCTCATGGTATTAACTGGAGCAGGAATGAGTACCGAATCAGGAATTCCTGATTATAGGAGGTACATACATGATTATATTTTTAAATCTCTCCTGGAACCATCTCAGCTGCCTTACCAGTCTTGTTTTGTGGCAGTCCTAACGGAGCATACAGTTCTGGTTTTAAACCACTTACTCATCAGGTGTGTGAGTCTCTACTCCCTTGCTATTTAATTGTCAGTGATTAATGTAGGTGGATATAGAATTTCGTCCTTCATAGGAAGCATTTTTTAAAGGAATATCCAAAGACAAATATGTGAATTTTCTGGCCTGGTCTTTTGATCTTCACTTTGAGTCATAAAGTTAAAATGTTGTTTCTTCTACATTTGTTGGCAACTTAGACATGCATTTTTTTACGGGGAAAACTTAGACATTGCATTATCCATGTGAAATATCATCAGTAAGACCACCTGGCATCGGTTGCTTCTTCCTTCACCATCAAAGAACTTACAAAATAGTCTCAGGTACTTCCGCAATCTTGACTAGAAAAATGTCAGGTCTAAAAATCGACTCTCCTATAGAAACCATTGCTCAAATGCTCTACCATTAAGAAATACTATTGGATCTATCTAGGTATCGTCCTTAAACTCTTTTTCTCAAGAAACCGAGCACTGTCATTTAGTTAAGGGCACAATAGAGTATTAATTACAGCCGGGCTTTATTTGTGAGGAACAAGTCACAAAAACCCCAGGTTTCACACACAAACTACTCCGAAAAGGTCTCGCTAGTCATACTGCAAAAGATATGTATCCAAAGGGGGATTGACGCAACCTCACGGTAGTTAGCATTTTTGCATTGAAGATGTGGAGGCTCTTCTCTTTCCAAGTGTTCGACATGACATATATTAGATGTCACGGGCTTGCCATTTGTCATTCGCCTAGTATGTGACCATGTGCACCAGCGAGGAAAAAGGCTACCAAGAAATTGGACCGTGTAGTCACTGGAAGCCTCCACTTCTAGGGAATGGAGTCCTATTGATTATGGTCCAGGCCCTCGTCCTGAAGCAGAGTCTAAAGGTCAATGAACTCTCAGAGCTGCAAGTTCAAACCAGACACAATAGTAATCCATCTTTCTGAAAGCTCTAACTGCACGATCCTGTTTTACACTTTGTTTTATATTTCCACTTTTGCCAACTTGCAGTAGGAAATATGCTAGTGCTTCTTAATGTTCTTTCCATTTGTCCACATCAACTTACCAATGGTTATGTCATCCTTCCCCACTTTCTATTTGAACAAAATAGGAGTTTGTTCGCTCCATTCGAGCCCGACGGCGCTACTGGGCTAGGAGCTATGCTGGATGGAGAAGGTTCACGAGAGCACAACCAAATACAGCTCATTACGCACTTGCTTCACTAGAAAGAGTCGGTCGTGTTCACTCGATGGTTACTCAGAATGTGGATAGGTAGTGAGCTGGGTCTGTGTTCTTGCTAATTGAGAATGACTTTGCAGCTCATTTTTCACCATCACTTTATGTATGAGTATTTTAGGTTGCATCATCGTGCTGGTAGCAAGCCAATTGAGTTGCATGGAAGTGTATATGAGGTAATTTGTTTAGAATGTGGTACATCTATCAGCCGAGAGTCATTTCAGGAACAAGTGAAGGACCTCAACCCAAAGGTATGTCCATTTGGTACTGGTTATATTTTTTTCCTTAAAACTGTGGTTCATTATATAGGTGGTAGTTGTGTAAGATTTAATAAGAGAAAATTATATAAAAGGTGTCATTTCTGTTACTTGTAGAGTTGTTGACCTGTTGAAATCATATACTGTAATATTTATGACATAAAATCCACTTAAATTATTTTACCATGGTTCCTACTGATTATTAAGATGTTAATATTGTTAAATGTTATCAAGTTCGACGGCCTATCCATTCATGTCTGTACAGGCTGTTGCCTCTTGAACAGCGATATCTGTGTATTCCCTGTCTTGACTTTGTTTTTCTTTCCTTTGTTTTGGCCTCTATTGCTCAGTTGTTAAATCTTGTAAATACTTTACTATATAAAGTTATAGCAGAGCTTCTAGTTTTGCTGTCGTTTTTTCTGTGCTTTCTAGCAGCCTAATTTGTATTATGATTTCAGTAATTCTGAGGACTGAGCGAGATATTGTTGTGTTGCAGTGGGCTCTAGCTATTGACAGTTTGGAAGAGGGACAACCTAACTCAAGCAAAAGTTTTGGAATGCAGCAGCGGCCTGATGGTGATATTGAGATCGATGAGAAGTTTTGGGAGCAAGATTTTGACATTCCTAGTTGCACTCAATGTGATGGAGTGCTTAAACCTGATGTAAGAATCTTTATTTGTGCCTTTCTGTGAGTACTGTTATTAATTTTAAAAATGTGACATAAAATTATTGATTTGTTGTCTGTTCTCTTTAGCAATTTATATAACTAAAAAGTAACGTGAAAGTGCTATACCAATACGCCATTCCACTGTCCGACTTTTTTCCCAAGGCTGTATAAACTTAATAAGGCATTTCTAAACATTTTAAGAAGTCGCTATACACACTTTTGAATGTCTTATTCTGTTGTTTGAAGGTTGTGATGTTTGGTGATAATGTTCCTCAAGAGAGAGCTGATAACGCTAAGGAGGCTGCAAGAAACTGTGATGCTCTTCTCGTGGTTGGTTCAGCTGTAATGACAATGTCTGCTTTTAGGCTGGCAAGGTATTGCTGAAAATATTGTTTCATGAGTTTCTTAATGTTGTCGATAGCTAGTTATCTTATTTGCTTATATTTCTTGATTTTGGATTAAATCTTTCAAACTGGATAGTGTGTCTTCTTATTAACTGTCGCAACATCAAATTGATCATAAATCCCAATCCCAGGCTTGCACATGAAGCAAATGCTCCAATAGCTGCGATCAACATTGGGGACACGAGGGCTGACAGCCTTCTATCTTTGAAAATTAATGCGAGATGCGGGGAGGTTCGTATCTCGTTCTCTGACCTTTGTTACCTTTCTGTACTACAGCAAGTGACTTACTTTAGTTTTTCTGTGGTGTGTTGCATTTCAATCATCTTCTTCAGATACTGCCAAGAATACTTCAAATGGGAAGTCTAGCTATACCAAGCTTAAGCTGAACATTTGCTGTCCAGTCATCGTCTTCTTTGTTAACTACAGTCTACAGTCTCCGCAAGAACTAGTGTCTTTGCTGGATAAGGGCCTCGACGAGCAAGCTGTGTGTGTTTTTCTTTGTTTGTGTTGTTGTCTTTTAAGCTGATTCTTCAGCATCTTGTATCCCTTGCTGTTCCGGGCTTTATTAATTTAAAGTTGGGCACTTGGTGCCTTCTATCTATGTAGCTGGAGATCACATTCTGTAAACAGGTTCGGACTTTATGCCATCTGGTTGTTGTAACTGCACGCAAATTGTTCATGACCTTGAGGTCAAGAGCAGAGCCTGCTGGGCAAATGGCTTTCAAGCTTCTTTCTGAATATGGAGTTTGGCAAACCCTCCTTAGGAGGAAATATGTGGGCGATCAAGCTGTATCTCAGGTTCTTTGGAAACCTGGCGATTCACACTTCTGGGCGGGCCTAATAGCTAAGAAGTTCTTTTTCCCACATGGATCTTTCTCTATTAGGGATGGATCGAAATTTGATTCTGGTAGGATAAATGGCTAGGCCAATCCACTCTCCGGGAACAATATCGGCTTTGTACAACATTGTGCGAAACAAAAGTGACACACTCCTAAGGTGATGGTACTTCTCCACCAAATGTTTTGTTCAAAGAAGTTTATTTGGAACAAGCATCTTGAATGACTTGCTTATCCGTTTGGACATTATCCAGTTGTCGGAAGGTCCAGATAAATTTTAATAGAATCTCACAAAGAATGGAAAATTCTCGGTTGATTCTATGTATAGAGCTTTAATCCTGTCGAAATACCAGTCGATAATAATAAGAAAATTTGGAAGATGAAAATCCCGCTAAAAACTAAAGTGTTTGCGTGGTATCTTCGTCGAGGAGTAATTAGATAACCTTGCCAAACGCAATTGGCACGGAATTAAAAAATCTGTCTTCTATAATCATGACGAGACTATTAAACACTTATTCTTCCAGTGTGAGTTTGCTAGGCCTATATGGTCAGCCATCCAGATAGGTTCTACCTTATTCCCCCCGCGTAGCATTGCAAACATATTTGGCAATTGGCTAAACGATGTGGATCCTAGGTTTAAACTCTTTATTAGGGTGGAAGCGATTGCCGTTATTTGGTCGCTGTGGCTATGTAGAAATGACAAGGTTTTCAATGACAAAAATTCTTCTGTTATGCAGGTTATTTATCGGTGCACAGCAACACTCCGAGCATGGTCGGCCCTACAGCGTGTGGAGCACCGAGATTTGTTTTTGGAGGTGGCGTCGCGTTTGGAGGCTGCGGCGAGGGAGTTATTCTCCCAGCATGGATGGCCACATAATCTACGGATCGACCTTCCACTACCTTAGGCGCTTTACAATTTCTCATTATGATATGTAATTCGCCTTTTTATTTATTTCCGAATTGAGGACTGGTGAACTTGTTGAGGCTGTGTGCATCCTAACTATGCAGAGGCCGGGTGTAATGCTTAATACGTAATAAAATCCCTTTATCTAAAAACTGCAGGCAAATGCGTAGCAACAGTGTGCATGTCACTTAAGCGTGTACATAGATGGTAGGTTGACGTAAAAAAGAAGTGCAATACCTTTTTCAGTGATGATTCCTTAGTATGTATTCCAGGAAAGTGATCGACCTTTCATAATGCGTCATATGTCAAAAATGGCAGGCCTGTTGCACTCTGGCAATGTTAAAAAAATATCCCAGAAGTTTGATTGTAGTTTCGGTTCTTTTCAGATGGAAAACTGAAACGTTTAGGTTGAAAAGTCCATTGAGATTGCTGGAAACCGTTGTCCTTTTTTGCTTTCTTTTGTATTTATGGCACTACGTTGCCTTAAATACTTTGTTTTGTTATCCTTTGATAATGGAACCTCTGCATATGGAAAAAAACACGATATTAGTGCCTATGAACCTGAATGGAAGCAAAATCTTATTGCATACTCACTCCGTTTTTTAATATAAGATGTTTTAGGTGGTACACATATTGTCTATATACACACTAAAATGAGTTAATATGCACATAAAAATATGTCTACATACATTTATGTGCATGTGCATGTGGACAAAAGCTAAAACATCTTATATTAAAAAACAGAGGGAGTATATCTGAAGTCTGAACCGAAGAAAGAAATAGTAGTTGCAACCTGTTTCGGAACAATAGTTATATGCATTTTCTAGAAAAAGGAGGACAAAAGTACGGAAGGTTATCTCCCAGTGACCAAACTTGCCACTTGAAGTAAAAGAGGGGCAGCAAGTTCATCATGTTGTGTCATGTGCACAGATCATTTCAGTGACATACTCAATTCTCTTTAAAGATCAGAAAATAAGCAAAAATAAGACAGGTTCAAGGAAAATGTTAAGGATAACGTTTTGATGTCTGCTTTTAACTCCGCAAGAACATACTCGTATTTCTCTTTAAATTCACCACGTTCCGGCTCTCCGAGGACGATGTGCTGTGGGGCCACACCCTTGACACCCATGTCGTCATCCGCCTCTTCAAGATTCGGCGCCTGCTTGCGTGCATTGATCTGATCATGTTTCTGAATGTTGATCGGTACAGGTTGTGTGGATGTTGCGCATTGGAACATAAGCCCACAGTTTGTACATGCAGTTGGCATGTGCTAATGCAAACTTGGCATGTGTATTTCTATTTACGTATGTATGGATTGGCATTTAAAATTTGGAACTGTGAGTCTTGTTTGTACAAGTCATGTTTCACTCTTTCAAAAGCATGATTGGTCAATTAACTTTCCAGGATCTTTACTGGGGAGATGGTTATGTCGATAAGATGACCACAAATAAGAGATCTTTATGGTGATCTAGCTGATAGTGACAATCGGATAATATCACCTACTTGGTCCAACAATGATCAATATCAAATCTACCTGGTGTACCCCCATCGAGACAGTGTGACTGAGGGCCCTTTTGTTTGGGCTGGCTGTGGCTAGCTGTGGGTGATGTGCAGAAAATCTGCTGTGCAGGGAAAGCTACTTTTCTGAGTGGAGCTCTTTGGCAACCCAGCTGGCTGTCTGACTGTGAACTACCAAATTGTCTGAAACACCTCTACATTTATAAAAAGATGTATTGTTGCTGATTCGCGTGTAATAACATATGCATCATCATAATTCGAGTTAAACTTCATATCCATACAATTTTCATTACATAACCATCACGAATATATTTGTCTAAAATATATTAACAAGAATAAAACAAATATATTCGAGAATGTATGATAGTATTAACAAGAATAAAACAAATATATCCACTAAATTATTTCAATTTGGCTAGAAGTGACTATAATTTAAATAAAATTGTATCAGCTCAAAAGTCCACACACACATCACGAACTGAGAAAAAGTCAAGAACTGAGAAAATTGTATCAGCAGACGAGCTCGCCCGGAGCTCCGGCGACGGGGAGCTGGGGGCGGCAGGACTACAGCTCCGGCGGCGCGGATCTGGCGCAGATCGAGGCAAACGAGCTCGGATCCGGCGGCCTGGTCGATCTGAACGGTCCTCACCTTGCTGAACGGAGGCGGGGCGGTGGGGTAGTGTGGCGGCGCGGGGGTGGCTTGGTCGGCGGCGTCGGAGCGTGGAGGACGGCGGGGAACGTGGAGGACGGCGGCATCCAGGACGGAGGGGAACGGGGGGCGTCAGAGCTGCGGCGGGTGGGAGCGGGTGTGACGGCTGGGGTGGCGGTCGCCGGCGGGGGGCGGCGGGGCGGCAGGGTGGTGTGGCGGCGCGGCGGCCGGCTGCTGTGGCGGCGGTGCGGGATGGGAGCTCTCGCTCGGGCTGGGTCGGCAGGAAAAAGAAAAGAAGGTGGGGGTTACGCGGTTCGCTCGCTTCGACTCGTCGGTGGCAGTATCCTTGTAATTTTCTGGAACGATATGTGCAAACATAAAAACGCTTCACTCGCCTTTGCGGGAAGCCGCGCAAAGCCGCGCGAAGCACCTCCTCTAGTGCTTTTTCTCGTATGAAGGAAACGGACCTGCGTTGGGAAAAGCCCACCGCGCAGCCGAGCCCTTTGTTTCGTTTCCTCTGTTTTTTTCGTGGAAAGCCCAGAAAAGCTGAAACAAAAGGGCCCTGAGCATGTTTTAGTTTTCTTTCCATGCCGCAACTCTTGAACTTGCATAGCACCGTATTTGGTTTTGAGCAATTTTACTTTTCTGTCACGAGGAATGGCAGTTCAGTTTGCAGCAGGGAAAAAAGTATGACCTGCTTATTATCACTTGTCCTCTAAACTAATGTACGCCTGTGTTTAACTAGCAAGTGTAAATTTATGCTTGACTAATTTGGTTGTTCTTATTCCTTTATTTGTAGATAGTTCTGCTTGTACCGGTGATTCCTCATAGGGTTCTTCACATGGGCTTATGGTTCAGAATCTGAAGTACGATGAGAATAAATAAGATAACATTGTTAACATTGATAGAGACAATCTTAATCACATAAAGAAGAGGACGGATCTTCATCATACCGAGGTTGAATAGTAACATTTTGTAACCAAATATGTTATATTTTTGTGTTTATGTGAATTTTAGTTATGAATCGTGCGTTGCACGTACACGCCTACTAGTATTTAAAAAGAAGGAAAAACTTTCAAAATTGGAAGGCATCTATAACCATCAAACTAGGTACAATCATCCTCAAATTCATAATCTGCTCCACTTTTAGTCCTTAAACTAGCTAAAAGGGGATCCACATACGGTCCTTTGTAGGTCCCCTCTCGTACCGAGCTGACGTGGGGTTTGATTGAGGTCCAATAACGTTTTTGGGCGGATGACGGTTACCGTTGGTCTTTTGTGTTCACCTATATACACCCCCGCACCAGGGGCGGCGCTAGAGATATTCCTAGGTATGCAAGTGAATACCCTTGATTTTTGCAAAACAGTGTTGATTATAGCAAAACAGTGACGGTTTTGGCAAAACTGTGATTATTTTGACAAAATGAATACCGCATGAATACCATGTTAGAAATTCCTAGCGCCGCCACTGCCCCGCATGTCCAAACCCACGACCTCGACTCAATCCCAATCCCTAACCAACAATCCGGCCGTAGCCACAAGCCCTCCCACACCGTCGCTCCTCGTCCTCTCTTCTACCACATCGTTCTTCCTCATTTTTGTCTATCTAACATAACGGGTTGGGAACAAATTCGATAGTTGTCCTGTAAACAAATCGATTATTGTGATTAAATAAGGTGCAATGGAAGAAGCAAAAACTACCACACGAGCGGAAGTCTTCCGTCTCGACACCACGACAGATGGAAAATCGTGTGCCATATCAGCTCGATGTGAGGGGGAAACATATAAGGGCGAATCCAATGCCCCCCCCCCCCCCCCCCCATTTGGTATGTGGATCTGTCATTTTTTTGTTCCCTTTTTCCATGCGGGGTGCGGGGCATCGGACACTTGTCCGTCCGATGCACCCAACATCGCCCCTATTTGGAGCATCCATGTATTTTTGGCCCATTTTTTAAACCAAAATAGATTTAAACTAAACTTAAACATAAATATAAACACAAATTACATATAAATATATACTTAAACTTTACATAAGTTTAAGTTCCACACATTAATAACATTAAAAGACATTACATAAAAACTTAAATAAAACAAATAGCTAGTGTTTCTAAACCCTATTATTCATCTGTCGATGACGATCACCAGGGCGGTGAAAACTAGAAGTGGAGGTGGCGGCGGTGGTGCCACCTCCATTGCGGACGCTTGGAGTGCCGCCTTGAAGATGGGCCACCCCATAGCCTCTGAGCTATAGGCCCACCGTCTCCACTGGATCTCTTCCTGGGGGTACCCCTTCATTTCGGGTTAAGAACATGGGAAAGCGCCTTTCTCACTATAAAAACAACGTGTTCAAAGGTGCTCATCAAGGAGTGGGCAGCCCACCTCGCCCGACTGTCACAAATACATCTCGTTAGAGTTCGGCGCGACGTTGGAGGACTCGAGTCCATGAGGGAGGGCTCATCCTGGAAGCACTCCTCTGGTGGCTCGATGGCGAAGAGTGAGTTGGACCAGTACTCGTGCTCCTTGGACAGGCAAACGTTCCAAACAGGCGAGTCGACGGTGTGCTCTATAAGGGCCTGGTCCGTCGGCGACATGGCCGGCCGCCATGGATGGTGACGAGGCGTGCGTCTCCTGTGGGCGACGACGGCGCCGAAACTCCAATGAAGTTCATGCGCCAACCGTGCGGGAGGTGACGTCTCCGTCACCACCGTCAGTCGAGGACAACATTCATCAGGTGCGGCACCAGGCAGGACAAGCGGAGGCTGAGCTACGCGGAGCGGGATGAGCTTGCCTCGTGGTCGTTCCTCTAGTCCAAGGAGCGTCGGGGAGATCCGCCGCGGCGGTGAGGCATATCAGCGGATGCATGCGGGCTTAATCTATTTTGTGGATGACAATGACGAGACAACGCAACTACCTTCTTGATGGAAGTATTTGTCAGATTCACCCAGAAGAGACAATGGAATTTCTCACTTGGCGGAGGACGCACAAGATGGTAATAATATGCCAAATGGGGTATTGAAAAAGAATAATGTAGATTACATTGTCAGCATTGCGAAACCTAAGGAACACTATCCATATGTGGACTTGTCAAACCCATCTGTGAATCTGTGATCGAGAAGACTTGTTGAGCTTCTTCTATCGACACTATCTCCTCTAATGAAGGGCATCCCACCGCAGACCCTGCTGAGAGGCTAGCGGACTTGTTAAATTGACTATTTATATTAAACATTTTTACTTATTTAGATCTCATATTTGTACATCATAAATATATATTACATGCACCTTTGTCAAATAAGTTTAATTTATATTTCGCATTGCATTTAATTAACAACACAAAACAAAATTAGGTGGATAAGTTCAATATACATGCAACTGCAACTCCTAGATGTTAAATAACACACCGGTAGAGTAAGAAATTTATATTTAAATGATATTTCCAAGTTTATTTTCAATATTTTCTTAAGTTGAATTTCGTCTAAATGTAGGAACATAAAAGATAACAAATCACCTTCACATGCGGAAAATTTTCTGCTCCTTAGGTGTATGATAATGTGTCTAAGTATGTTTAGGTCCATTTCAAATCTTTTAACAACTCGATTAGAATTTGCAATGTGCGGGTATCTCAAAAATATTAATGGAGTTATCTATAGTATGATTGTTAGATAAGTTGTAGTTAATGGAAATTTGTAGAACATATCGTGGTGTCACTTGGTAATTGGTTGTACGTGTACATAGTCAACATAGTAAACTCGACTCTCTAAATTCAGAATTTTAACAGTTGATCCGTCGGAAAATATTTTACGTGCAAATAGGGTCTGTGAATTAGGATATTAATATGTTCAAGAGGAAAAAAGACATAAAGTAACACACTAGAGCAACCTTTGCATCACCGCCAATGCTCACGAAATTTATAACATTGCTTGGAACACATACATATATCCTTGCTTCTCACCTCTAGTATCATGGTTGCAAACTGATAACAAATCGCTCATCACCCTCTGTCCACTCATCACAGGAACCTTGACCCTGCAACCAAATCTAAATTGGATTGAAAACCAGATCAAACATGGCAGTAACAAATCATCACAGTGAATACCATCAATAGAAATTCAGATAGGAGGTCGCCAGGCGATGATGACGCGCACCCGTGGTAGCGGCATGGAGAGAGCAGGACGGAGCCAGACGTCTCTACGGCTCGAGGTTCTCCTGAAGACTAAATTGACCACCCTTGACAAGCTCGATGGCTAATATGCATTTCACTCGACTTAAAACGCAGAAAAGAAAAAAGTAGATAACGCACGAACTTCTCACCAACACCTCCGACGAGGACTTCGCAACCTGTGGGGTGGTTCGACTCTGACGACGACCTGCTCACCAACACCTCCGACGAGGACTTCGCAACCTGTGGGGTGGTTCAACTCCGATGACGACCTCCTCACCAACACCTCCGACGAGGACTTCGCGGCGGGCATGGAAAGGGAGAGGGAACGGTACGAGGCGGTAGAGGCGGCTCGGCGCGCAAGGGAAGAACTGGCGGTGGCACCTGCGGCACCTCAACCTGAACAAGAGGTGGAGGAGGTTGATGGTGATGATGACAATGACGAGGAGTGGCCCTTGCCACAGTGGGACGTCAACGAGATGTAGCTCGTGTTGGATGTATTCCCAAAAGGTACTAAAGTTTAATATCTGATTCATAATTATGCTTCATGATTCTATGCTATAACTGCGGTGACTCCTGAATATGTGAGTCAGAGGAAAACTCACTCGCATGTGTAGAGATATGGACAGAATAAAGTATACCCTAGTCTTGCCTTTTAGACTAATTCATTGATTGCTTGAGACCATATTTTCCGAGTCTAGGACATTGTTTATGTCAGCATCAATAAGTGGCATATTGTTGGTGGAAACAATATGGCTGGGTAGACCCAAATCATTGATATGCTAAGAAGATTCCAAAGTGTCTTTTTGTCCTTAGTGCAATATCGCAGATAGTTATTATATGACATGTCCTTAGACCATGAGGTTATTAGGATTGTGTATATTGAAAGAATTACTTTGGTGCTGTCAACGCCATGGCCGTAACTGGGTGGCAAAACGGCAGTCACTGGGTGATTCTGAAGGTGTGCATATATGCTAATGTTCCAAGATGGGAAATTACTCCTCTGTCAAAAGAGAGATACTTGAAGGGCCCACTCGGTATGTATGATATCCAATTTATTCTACAGACAATGCATGATGAAGTTACATCATGTGGGATATCAGATTATGGGAACGAGAAAAGGAAACTTACCGATAACGAGATAGACATAGATATAGTGAATCAGGGATTGATTCATGGAAATATCAGGAATACTTTATCTCGGGTAATTTCAGTATCGTGAGTAATGGGAATGACAAATTAATAATCAACAGGTTCAACAGAGTGTTATTCGCATAACGGTAGCAGTTATTCAGGTAGCCCATGTATCTGACCCTGGCTGGTGATTAGATGGAAACATCAAATTATAGCTACACGTTATCTAACCTGTAGGGTAACACGCTTAAGTCAGTTCTAGTTTGTTGTGTATATGGTTGGTCTGGATACCGAGAGAGTATCACCGGAATGGTTTCTGTGTGGTAGATAATATGTTTATCAGAGAGATTGGATTATGCATACACTAGGTGTCTCGGAGTAATAGAAATAGTTTCTATCACTAGTCGGATTTATTCCGAGGGTTTATATAAGAGTGAAATATTTATTCGGAGTATTTTGTCTGCGGACACTGGGTGTCCCAGATCATGTAAAAGTGTTTTATACGATAAGTAATTAATTCGGTGAATATTCTGTAAAAGGAAATATTCAAATAAGAATTAATTAGATAAAATATTATTTAATTAAATATTAATTTATTTAATTAATAAATAATTATTGGAAAATTATTAAATAAATCGGAGCCACCAAGAATGGCTGCCAAGTGGGCCCATGGGGCCCACTAGTCAGCCGCACCCCACATGGGGCGGGTGGGCCAAGGCGCATGGGGGGAAGTTCCTGTAACAGCCCAAAGTTGAGAACCTAAAAACCTGTGTAATTTTTTCCACTTTTGTGTTCCTTGCATCATGGCATCCATGCATCATGTTGTTGCTAGGGAATTGTGTTGGGTTAGGGAATTGTTGTGGGTTTGGCAACATTCAAAAACAAAAATGCCAAACTTGCTCTAACAAATTTCAAAACAATGAAGACACTCATACTTGCAAAACAAAATACTTTGACATCTAATATTTGTCAAGGAAGTTCCAAGAGTTCAAAATAATATTTTGCACTTGCTTTAAAAATTCCAAAGTACTATCATTTTTGGTTTTAGCAAAAATGCCCTATCCAGCCCTTCTAAACAAAAGTGGTTCAAAACATTTTATTTTGGGACACCAAAATTTGTGGAGCTACTACAGGTTAAGGGGAGCCTCCACAAATATTCTCATAATTTTTGAAAGTGTTTAAGTGCTCTAATTAAATCACTGAATGTGCTGGTTTTAAAAGGTTTAAAAAAGAAAAGAGAAAAGGATCTATCTGTGATAGAAACAAAAGTTCCAGGGGTTATCCGCAAGATCGCCATCGTCTCTCTCCTGGCACTAGCGCCATGCTGCCGTGCCACGCTCCCGCGATGCACGCCGCGCCGGGCCCCCTCCTCCCTGCCCTCACCTGCGAGGAGACCGAGCCCCACGAGGCCGCACTGCTCCTCCTACCGATTCCTCCGCTCACCTGCTCCCTCGATTCCCTTTCCTCTTCCTCCACGAGCACCATGGCCGCCGAGCTCCGCCGCCGCCGAGCCGTTGATTGAGTGCGCCCCTTACAAATCGAAGACCACCAAGCGCTCCGCCGCGTCGCCTTCGACTTCTCCGCCAGAGGAATTGAGCCGGGGCGCCGCGAATCGACCGTGCCGCCATGATCTTCTCCGACCACCGCCGAGCTTCGCCGGTCGATAGCCGCCGTTCCCGTCCACCTCCGTCCTCCCAAGCGCATCCACGCCACCAGGGTGAGCATGCGAACCTCCCCCGTCCCCCTCCCGTGCACTCGTGGTCCGTAGCCTCGCCGTGGTTCACGGAGGCTCGCCGTCGCCGCTTGTTGCCGCGCGTCGGATACTCCGAATTGAAGAACAATCGGATTTTCCGAATACTTCCGTACGAGATCGTTTCTGGTCCTTAGGAAAATTTCAGACACTTGGAGATGATCGGATAATCCGATCCAGAGAAACTTCGGATTATCCGAAGTGTTCCAGTGCGTGTGGACTTCTAGTCCTTAGCCAACTTGTTTTGAGAGCTGTTTCGATCGGAATTTCCGAGTCAAAACAAATCGGATAATCCGATTTAATTCAGTACCAAATAAATTCCTAATTCAGTTTTTCCAAATCTGAACAACTAGTTTTAATTGTTGTTTTACATAAATTATAAAAAGGACAGATTTTAAAAGAGGGAGTTTATAAAATGAAATAACTTGTATTTCTTTGGAGCATCAGAAAAATGCGTGTAATACCCAAATGTCCGGAAATTTGTGAACCAACCTTTAAAATGGTTATCATGTATATTAAATCACCGAAACCCTGCATTTCATCACCTGGTCATGACATCTCATATCCAAGTGCACCCTAGGGTTTCATCTTTCTTAATCAACAAGTAAAGATGGTTCATGACCTAACTCCACGGTATATCCGGGATGCGCCCCTCTAAGCATCCGAACTCCGTTTAATTTGAATAGTTGAATCATCCTCCTCCCGGGGATTTAAAATGTCATGTCATCATGTGTTTGCGCATTGCATCTGTTAAAGCTTGTGTGGTGATTGATTGCTCTCCCGTTGCTATGCTTCGATAGATCAAGCAGTCGGGTTACACCGCACTACCCCAACGATCTGTAGTACCAGCACGTTGAGCAAGGCAAGCGTAATCCCCCTCTGAGCATGTCTTATCCTATATTTCCGGAAATATTTTCTCCACTATAATATTGCATGCGGTTCCAAATGTCAATTTTAATGGATTAGAGTATCCTATAGTTGCATTAAGTTTCCGATGCCATTACCTGTTTCCCCTCCTATTATCCATAGGTTTGTATTGTGGCCTGAGATACTTAACTATGCAATGTTGATGCTTAGCCATGCTTAATTAAATGTGTATTCGTCCGATGGATATGTCAGGTTGGAAACAGGATGTTGAACTGTTCAGTTGATGGTGGAGAATTGTGGTAACAGGTAATAAGATGCTTAAAGGTGGGGATGCGAGGCCACAGGTACTATCATGTGTTTTGTCTTGTTCCCGCCGCCTAGGTGCGAGTTCTCCCCTTCGAGCCAAGACCGAGCGTGCACCCATGCGTGAGGCCTATGCAATTGCAGGAACCCTCATAGACTAAATAACTCGGGCGGGGTGCTAGCGCTAAGTTGACGAGGGAATATCTCCCCGCAACAGCACCAGAAACTATGCTTGTACGTCACACGTTAGTTGGGAACCCCAAGAGGAAGGTATGATGAGTGCAGCGGCAAGTTTTCCCTCAGTATGAAACCAAGGTTTAATCGAACCAGTAGGAAAACGAGGTTTGCTTCGAAGGTGTTGGTGAAGGAGTGTAGTGCGGCGCAACACCAGGGATTCCGGTGCCAACGTGGAACCTGCACAACACAATCAAATTACTTTGCCCCAACTTAACAGTGAGGTTGTCAATCTCACCGGCTTGCTGAAAACAAAGGGTTAAACGTATCGAATGGAAAATGATGTTTGTTTGCATAAAACAGTAGAGAACAATGATTGCAGTAGATTGTATTTCAGATGTAAAAGAATGGACCGGGGTCCACAGTTCACTAGTGGTGTCTCTCCAATAAGATAACTAACATGCTGGGTAAACAAATTACAAATGGGCAATTGACAATTGATAAGTGCATATAACATGCATGTGTGAGCTGTGGTGTCTACTATGAGATTCATTTAGGCATTACGACAAAGTACATAGACCGCTATCCAGCATGCATCTATGCCTAAATAGTCCACTTTTCGGTTAACATCCGTACCCCTTCCAGTATTAAGTTGCAAGCAACAGACAATTGCATTAAGTAATGTGCGTAATGTAAACAATGCATTCATCCTTGAATAAAGCATTGCTGTTTTACCCCTAGTGGCAACAACACATCTACAACCTTAGAACTTGCTGTTACTATCCCAGGTTAAATAGAGGTTGAACCCAACTATCATGCGTAAATACCCCCTCTTGGAGTCACAAGTATTCACTTGGCCAAGGCTTCAACAAGTAACGGAGAGCATGCAAGATCACAAATGACATAGACATGATAATATAATATTCAGCTCCACATAGGTATCAATATAAGTCAGATCCCAGCAAACACAACATGTAGCATTACAATAAGATGATCTTGATCATGATAGGCAGCTCACAAGATCTAAACATGATGGCACAAGTGGAGAAGACAACCATCTAGCTACTGCTATGGACCCATAGTCCAAGGATGAACTACTCACGCATCACTCCGGAGGCGGGCATGGCGATGTAGAGCCCTCCGGTGGTGATTCCCCTCTCCGGCAGGGTGCCGGGAAGAGCTTCAGAAACCCCCCGAGTTAGGGTTGACGACGGCGGCGGCAGCGAATATGTTCTGGATGAAAGGCTCGGTGTTTTAGGGTTTTCACGTCTCGGGGAATAAATAGGCGAAGGGGCGATGTCGGTGGACCCCCGAGGGGCCCAAACCACCAGGCGGCGCGGTGGGCCCCCCTACCGCGCCGGCCTGTGGTTTGGCCACCTCGTGGCGAGTCTTCGTCTCTCCTTCGGACTCCGTGTACGTGTTGGAAAAATAGGGACGTGGCCTTTTGTTTCGTGCAATTCCGAGAATATTTCCAGAAGTAACTTTCTGAAACCAAAAACAGCAGAAAACAGGGAACTGGCACTGTGGCATCTTGTTAATAGGTTAGTCCCAGAAAATGCATAAAAGTGATATGAAGTGTATATAAAACATGTAGCAAATGGTATAATATAAGCATGGAACAACAGAAATTATGGATACGTTGGAGACGTATCACGGGGCTAGCCAGGGTCCTCTAGTTTGAGCTTCCATTTGCGCGTGCGTGAAGATGGTGGCCGAGACTGAGATGAGGATGGTGGTGTTTTGGAAAATAAGTGGCCGCGGGGCAGGGTGTTGGAGGCACTGGACTGCCCTACCGCCACTGATGATGCTGGATAGTCTCAAGCGAGGGAGAAGTCGACACCGCTCCCACCCAGCCGGTTTTCCATGGAAGGGATCTAATGCGCAGGCAATGGGCCGGACGGTACGCGTGGTAAACATTGTACACCCCTGCAGGGTAAATCTTTTCGAAAAGCCGTGTCCACGGTTATGGACGACTTGGTGACGGATTCAGAGATCATAGAATAACTTTAACGGAATGATTAAAAACTGAGTACTAAAGGTACTACTCAAGAATGCAAGGTTGACTTCCTCGAGGGTGATTCGGGGAGGTGCCTTTGTAGAACAGGTGCAGTGGTTGATGTTGAGAAAAGTGATCAAGAGAAAAGAGTTACTTCTTACCTATTTTAAAATATTCTGATAGTCGATGCCATTGAGTTATGTTTCATAAATAAAATCAGCTTTATGCAAAACAGCCATAAAACTTTGAAAGCCTCATCGAGCTAAAGCTCTATATATAATCTTGCGAGTTCGTCGAACTCAACGTCGTTTGTTTTGTTTCAGAGGAGGACTTCACCGACCTCGAAGGTGGGTTCTTTGTGGACGTCGACGAGTAGTCTGGGGTTCCCAGGTGGCAGCTTGGGACATCCCGGAACAGCTGGCGCTTGATGTTTATCTGTAGGCCTCTTAGGCCATAATTTGGATCTTGTTGTTTAGAACAACTTAATTCGCTTCCGCATGTTGTAATGTTGGGTCTGTGACCTCTGGTTGTAATTTGCTATCTTTCTCTATTATAAGAGTTGAACTATAATGATTTGTGTCGTAGAGTCTGTGATGTGCCAGTTGTTCCACAAGTCTTGATCTCTCTATTATGCATTGATAGTTGTGCCTGTGTTAAGGCATCAATCGGGGTGTTGCGTTGCCGATGATCAATTCCGAGCAACGCCTGCCAAAGGTTTTGGCCGGGGATTGGTAAACCCGTAACCTCCGGTTGTATCGCTTAACCGGTGACACACAGCATCACTGTATAGCAGTCGGGTCGGGGCCCACAAGTTGGTATCAGAGCAGTACTGCCTGTAGGAAACCCTTCTACTGGTCGACGTTGAGTCTAGTGTTTGTGAAAATATTTTAACCTAAAAATGAGTTGTGAAAACCATCTTAGGATTCTTTTTACTCCTTATCTGGTTACCCTCTAATCTCGGAGCAATCTTACCTCGATTTGAGTTAAAGGTTTTACTTCTCCTCTGTTACTTCAAAATGATTAGATCACGGGGTTGGGTTCTACCTTTAGTGTTATGTGTCCGTTGCTCCCGCTGCGTTGCAATAAATCAACTCAGATGTTTCTACCGAGTCTAATCATTTGCTCCTCTTTGGGTTTTAACCCAAGGACTTGAACATAAGGTCCCGGATTGTGCCAACTAGAGTGTGTTGAATCATATGGTTCCTTAACCATTGCATCTCTCGCTAGTAGCACATGATGCTGATCTTTGACCCAAGTTCTATCGTTGATCCTTGTTAGTTGTTATACAATATTATCGTCCCTAGTCTGTGTACTTGAGTAGACGCTAATGCTATTGTTCAACCATTCGGAGAAAGATACTAACTGTGTCATTGTCAAATCTCCAGAATGGCTCGAGGAGGCCGCGGAGGCCGCGTAACCACAACAATGATGAGGATGATCTGCCGCCACCACCCTCGATGGCTCAGGTCTTGATGGCCATTGAGGAGAACCGTGGGCGCAATGAGCGCTTGGAGCAGTTGGTGCAGCAGAATGCACAGAGGAATGGCTGCAACACTCTCACTGAGTTCCTGCGCTCGCAGCCACCCACCTTTGCTGATGCTAAGGAGCCACTGGAAGCTGATGATTGGCTTCGCGCCTTGGAGCGCAAGTTCTCCGCGCTGCATGTCCCAGTGGCGAGCAAGTCAACTTTGCCACCTACCTTGGTTGGTGCAGCTGGCTGTTGGTGGGAAAGCCATGTGGCTTTGTTTCCAGCCAACCATGTCTTCACCTGGGCTGATTTCCGCACTGCCTTCCGTGCGGCTTACATTCCCCAGCCGATCATGGATTTGAAGAGGAGGGAGTTCCTGGATTTGCAACAGGGACGTATGGACCTCCGCACTTATGGTTGTGAATTCAACCATCTCTCTCGTTACGCCCCAAGGGACGTGACCAATGATGCTGACAAGCAAGAGCTGTTCCGCAAGGGTCTTACGCCGCAGCTCCGCTATGAGTTGTTGCCCTTCAGGTTCCAGACCTACCAGGAGCTGTTCAACCAGGCTCTTACTCTTGAGCAGGAAGAAAGGAACTTGAGCTTCCAAGAGGCCCGCACACGGGGACCACCAGAGTTCCTCGGGTTCTGAGAGCAAGAAGCGCAGGGTGTTTGTTCCCTACAGCGCTGTGCCGCGTGCTCCATTCATGCCGAGGGCCGCGGGATACAGGCCACCACCTCCGCGCCCCACTACTTCGACACTTGGGGTAGGCGGAGTGGGTACCGTCCTATGCTACCTGCTCCACCTGGACTCACTTGCTACACCTGTGGCCAGGCTGGCCACTACTCCAGGGAGTGCCCCCAGAAGGCACCTCTCGGGAACTCCTGCACGAGCCCCTGCCACTCCAGCTGGCAAGGCTGGACCTATTGTGCGTGGTCGCCTGAACCACGTCTCTGCTGAAGAAGCTGAAGAGGACCCCGGCGTCCTTATGGGTGAGCTACGAATCAACAACAATCTTGCTACAGTTTTGTTTGACTCTGGAGCATCGCATTCATTCATATCCATAGCTTTTGCAAAAGACCACAAAATACCGTTCGAGAAAATGAGCCGTCCCTTGGTGATCGCCACTCCTGGCTCCAAATGGCAAACCGATGGGGTTACTCCTGAGGTTCAGATTACCATGGTTACTCGTCCTTTCCTTTGCTTGGTAGCTCTGAAGTCAAATGGCATTGATGTCATACTGGGCATGAACTGGCTAGCCAAATACCGGGCTAATCTCGACTGTGCTGCCAAGACCATTACCGTGACCACTTCTTCCGGTGACATTGTGAGTATTGGTCTGCACTCTCAAGACCTCCATCTTCAGTCATACCCAACTCACCCGAGATCCTCCTTTGCTTTATGGAAGGCGAATCCCCTCCTGAAATCCAGGACATACACGTGGTGTGTGACTTCCCGGATGTGTTCCCGGAAGAATTGCCTGGCATGCCTCCTGACCGAAGTGTGGAGTTTGTCATAGATCTACTTCCCGGTACTGCTCCAATTTCCAAGAAGCCCTACCGTATGCCGGTGGAAGAGTTGGCTCTGTTGAAAGAGCAAATTGATCAGCTGTTAGCAAGGATTTCATCCAGCCTAGCAGTTCACCTTGGGGTTGTCCGGTACTCTTTGTCAAGAAGAGAGATTCTACCGTGCCTCGTCTAGTCTCTGACTATAGACCGTTGAATGCGGTGACAATCAAGAACAAGTATCCTATTCCTCGCATCAATGATCTGTTGGATCAGTTAGCTGGTGCAACGGTATTCTCCAAGATGGATCTGAGGTCAGGATACCATCAGATCAAGATCAGAAAGGAGGATATTCCAAAGACGGCATTTGTTACTCGCTATGGCTCATATGAGTATACCGTCATGTCCTTTGGTCTCACAATGCTCCAGCTACTTTCATGAGGCTCATGAACTCCATCTTCATGGATTATCTTGACAAGTTTGTCGTCATTTACATTGATGACATCCTCGTTTATTCCAAAACCGATGAAGAGCATGCCGAACATCTTCGTTGGTTCTGACACGACTTCGAGAACACCGCCTCTATGCCAAGTTCTCCAAGTGTGAGTTTGGTTGGATAATCTTGTCTTCCTTGGTCATGTGATATCCGCTAATGGTGTGGCTGTCATTCCCGACAAGATTCAGTCCATTTTGGATTGGAAAACTCCAATGTCAGTCAAGGACATTCGTAGCTTTCTCGGATTGGCAGGTTACTACCGCCGATTCATCGAAGGTTTCTCCAAGATAGCCAAGGCCTGACTGACCTTCTCAAGAAGGATAAAAAGTTCGTATGGACGGCCGAAGCTGAAGAGAGCTTCAAAACACTGAAAGCCAAACTCACTCCGCTCCTGTGCTTGTCCTGCCGGACACAGCAAGGATTTCGTCGTCTTCTGTGACGCCTCTCTGCAAGGCTTGGGCTGTGTGCTAATGCAAGATGGCCATGTGGTGGCATATGCTTCTCGCCAACTTAAGCCGCATGAGCACAACTACCCAACTCATGATCTAGAACTTGCCGCGGTGGTCTATGCTTTGAAGCAATGGAGACCATACCTGTTTGGTAACCGTTGCGAGATCTTCTCGGATCACAAGAGTCTGAAGTACCTCTTCACCCAGCCGGATTTAAATCTCAGGCAAAGGCGTTGGTTGGAGTTAATCAAGGACTATGATGTGAGTCTGAACTATCAACCCGGCAAAGCAAACGTCGTGGCTGACGCGCTAAGTCGGAAGTCCTATTGCAACAATCTGATGATTGAAAAGGCCCAACCTGCCCTCCATGAAGAGTTCTCTCGTTTGAACTTAGAAATTGTTCCCTCTGGCTACCTTGCAAATCTGGAGATCAAATCTACTCTTGTAGACCAGATTAAGGATGCTCAAACGTGACAAGGGTATTCTAAAAATCAAGGAGAACATTGCTAGCGGGAAGGCCAAATGTTTTTCTGTCAATGAATCCGGAGTTGTTTATTTTGGTGACCGCTTGGTAGTGCCAAAGAAACGAAAATTGAGGGAGCTGATCCTCCAAGAAGCTCATGAATCTCCTCTCTCTATTCATCCCGGTAGTACCAAAATGTACCAAGACCTTCGACCACAATTCTGGTGGACTCGGATGAAACGGGAAATTGCCAAGTATGTTGCTGAATGCGACACCTGTCGACGGGTAAAGGCTGAACATCAAAGGCCTGCCGGCACTCTTCGCCCTATTGCTATCCCGAGTGGAAATGGGATGAAATTGGTATGGACTTCATTACTGGTCTGCCGAAGTCTCCAAAGGGAAATGATGCCATTGGGTCATCATTGATCGACTATCAAAAGTGGCTCACTTCCTCCCCGTTCGTGTTGACATTACAGCTGCCAAGTTGGCAGACCTGTATGCTTCTAGGATCGTCGTACTTCACGGCATTCCCAAGAAGATAATTTCTGATCGTGGAAGTATTCACCTCCAAGTTTTGGACTAGTTTCCAAAAGCATGGGAACCCGTCTCAACTTCAGCACCGCTTTCCATCCTCAAACTGATGGTCAGACCGAAAGAGTGAACCAAGTTTGGAAGACATGCTTAGGGCATGTGTAATCTCTTTGGCAAGGATTGGGAAAAGTATCTCCCTTTCGCGGAGTTCTCCTACAACAATAGCTATCAAGCTAGTCTGGGCATGGCTCCATTTGAGGTTCTCTATGGAAGAAAATGCCGTACTCCTCTAAATTGGTCCGAGACCGGAGAGAGAGCACTCTTTGGTCCAGATGTGATCAATGAAGCTGAGGAGAAGGTTAGAATCATAGGGAGAATCTGAAGATTGCTCAGTCTAGGCAGAAGAGCTACTATGATAAGCACCATCAGGAAATTCACTATGAAATTGGTGATAAAGCTTATCTCCGCGTCTCTCCCCTTCGTGGCGTTCGCCGCTTCGGATCAAAGGGAAATTGGCCCCTCGCTATGTTGGCCCTTTCACCGTTCTGGCCAAGCGAGGAGATCTTTCTTATAAGTTGGAGTTACCGGTCATCTTCCCAAATGTACATGATGTGTTTCATGTCTCCCAACTTCGCCGGTGTTTTAAGGATCCTATCCATGGGGTCAATCATGAGGAGCTGGATCTCCAGGAAGATCTCACTTATCGCGAGCATCCTATCCGTGTCCTGGATGAAGCCGAAAGAAAGACCCGTAACAAGACTACCAAGTTCCTCAAAGTTCAGTGGTCTCACCATTCCGAGGAAGAAGCAACTTGGGAAAGAGAGTCTAGTCTACGTGAGGAGTATCCCGACTTCTTCCGCAATCTTAGAATCTCGGGACGAGATTCCTGTAAGGGGGGTAGATTTGTAACAGCCCAAAGTTGAGAACCTAAAAACCTGTGTAATTTTTTCCACTTTTGTGTTCCTTGCATCATGGCATCCATGCATCATGTTGTTGCTAGGGAATTGTGTTGGGTTAGGGAATTGTTGTGGGTTTGGCAACATTCAAAAACAAAAATGCCAAACTTGCTCTAACAAATTTCAAAACAATGAAGACACTCATACTTGCAAAACAAAATACTTTGACATCTAATATTTGTCAAGGAAGTTCCAAGAGTTCAAAATAATATTTTGCACTTGCTTTAAAAATTCCAAAGTACTATCATTTTTGGTTTTAGCAAAAATGCCCTATCCAGCCCTTCTAAACAAAAGTGGTTCAAAACATTTTTATTTTGGGACACCAAAATTTGTGGAGCTACTACAGGTTAAGGGGAGCCTCCACAAATATTCTCATAATTTTTGAAAGTGTTTAAGTGCTCTAATTAAATCACTGAATGTGCTGGTTTTAAAAGGTTTAAAAAAGAAAAGAGAAAAGGATCTATCTGTGATAGAAACAAAAGTTCCAGGGGGTTATCCGCAAGATCGCCGTCGTCTCTCTCCTCTATCCGAGATCTTCTTCTAGTTGGATTAGAGGATTCCTCTATCCGATTAGATCTAGATCTAATATCTAATCTCTCTCTCCCTCCTTCTCATATGTTGAGATCTCCACCTTCATATACACCAGCGGTGAGTGCTTCATGTGTGGACGGCGAAACCCTGCTGGACTAGATCCGATGTATGTGTGCGAAACTCAGAGGGGTAATCCGTTGAGAAACGGTTGACTATATCTTACTCTGTTGGATCAAGGCGAAACGCGAGGAGTCTACGATATTCTCTCGGCTAGGCTTAACCGAGGGAGTTCTTCCACAAGCTTCATCAACGTTGTCATCGACATCTCTTCCGCTTCACGGTGTCGGTAACGAATTTACAGTTAGATCAAATATGCGGATCAAATATGCATGTCTTGTCACTTGTATCTTCATAGTAGATCTTGGAGGTTGTTGCGTAGTTGTGGCGAAATTTTTGTTTTCCAAGCACGTAACCCAATAGCTCGCCATTCAGGCATTCTTGGCCCCGCCTCCTGCGTCGCCGTCCGCCGCCAACTGCAGTTGCGCCGACTGCCGCCGGGCACCTCTGCCTGCACAAGCGGGCTCTTGCCCGCACTAGCCGACGTGTCGCCCTACTGATTAAGTTTAGGGTTTAGTTTGAATGAATTATGTCTTGTTCCATGCAAAAAAAGAATTATGTCTAGTTTAAATAAATTATGTTTTGAATTAAATCTATCTATTTTTTTGTTCTATTGTCGATTTGGAAAAACATATTGGCGCCGCGAGGAAAAGTGCCCCCAATAGCCGACAGCTCGTCCGGACGACACCAATAGGGCTCGTCCGGACACCCATCCAGACGCTATTTGGACGTCACGAGTGGAGATGCTCTAAGTTAGAATCGAAGACGCTATCAACTGATCTGCCCTGTTGTGTCGTTGCCTACTACGGCCGCCGGCACACACCGGCCACCGCGTTTTGTAGTCGTCACAGGCACACACCGGATCACGAGGACTTAAATCTGGAAGGGAGAATATGCATAAGGAGATCAAGTGCGAAATTGTACCGACTTATGTGTCAGGTGTGGCGTCTTCTGGTTCAGGATTGAGCCATCAGGGTAGAAGTGAGCCTGTAAGAGTGAAGCCTTACGAATCCTAGAAGTCTGAGAATAACTTAACTTCGGCCTTTCATTGAAAGGAATAAAAAAAAAAGTCCATATAACCCCCAAGTTTTAGGTTTGGGACGCAACACCCCGTAAGCTTCAAACTAGCATACTTAATCCCGGAAAGTGTTATTTGCTCCCGAACTCTAGTGCTCCCTCCACTTAAATAAATTGAAAATTATATTTATGAGTTTCACAAAATTATGAAAAAAAATCAAGGGTGTAGCCAATGATGTATCCCATAAACGTGCAAAATTTCAATTTAAAATAATTTATATTATGAGCTAAACAAAAATAACAAAACCTTAGAGATTTGAAAATAGACATATTTAGATCCACAATTTATCATTTTCGTATAGCCCAAAATACAAAGTATTTAAAGTTAATATTTTGCACGTTCATGTGATATACTATTAGCTACACCCGGAATTTTTTTCAGATTTTTTTGAAACTCATAAATATGATTTTCGAATTTTTTAAATTGGAGGTAGCACTGGACGAGCCAAAAGTCTCTACTCGCTTAATCCCCTCAACTTTCCAAAACCAGGCAAATAACCCATCTTAAGCTGTTTTGCTAGGTGGTTTTGCAGACGTGGAAATGACATGGCGCTAGTTTGTACGCCTGTACTCCTGTTTCGCCGTGGGACCTGGTCGTCAGTGTAACTAATTGTTTTGCCAAAGTGGTCGTTCTTTTTCATGCGAATTAAATTTAGGTGGCCCATGTCCTATCCTCCTTCGGCACACGCGCGAGCGCGTCCAGGCCTCCCCGCCGCACACGACCATGAGGATGGCCGCGGAGGCTGCCGCCGCTGCCGAGGCGCCATACGTGGTTGCCCGTCTGGACCGCCGCGTTCTGCTCCCTCCTCTCACCTCCGCACCGACGCGCTCCACCAGGACTTGGGCGATCAGAGTACATGCACTTGCTCTGCTACTCCGTTGAGATCCTCATTCATTAATCTGCGTGCAGTTAATTAATCTGTATATATGTCGTTGGTATCAGGATACGTGCTGTGCTACTCCGTTTGGGATCCTCGTACGTGCTCTGCTACTCCGTTAGGATCCCCTGCACTGCAGGTCTGCAGCCGCGAGCAGAGCCGACGAGCTGCTGATCGGCTGATCGCGCGTCGGGTGGCTACCGCGTCCGGGACATCCCAGACGGCTCAATTATGTCATCAGCCTCCTCCTGCAAGGCTTGGCGGAGCGTGTCCCCAAGCATGCCGCCGCCATGGCCCTCAATACCATCCCAGGCCTCAACCAGCCTGACCTGGTGTTGGATTATTAGGCATAATTTTCATGATTAATTTTAGAATATAAAGTATGATCGCAAGATCTACTAACATGTTAATCTCGAAAATACTAGACGTATTAATTAACATGAACAGCAGCAAGACATCTACGAACACAGCCATCGGAACGTGACGAACGTACCGAACAATTGTAGATGAAGTAGTCGTTAGAGCAGCGACGGCAGCAGCTTGAGCGGCGACGGTAGCAGCTCGAAGAAGACGACGTTGGAGACGAGTCGCCCGCGGACCCGGAGATCGTCCAGCAAGTCGAGCCGTGATGAAGAACTTGAAAGCAGTCACGTGGGACGCTTCCCAAAAACCTCATTCGCCCTCTCCCGTACAGGATCACAAGGACAAGTGGTTCCGGAGACCTGCTGTCCCGTTCGCCGGTGCACGCCGGCGTACGGGATGGAGTAGACTACGGTGGCGGCGCAAGGCACGAGATTGGCAAAACCTAAATTGATTCGGTGTGTGACGGCGCACGCAGTGCAAGGCAATATATAGTGCGGCTCGGGAAACCCTAACGGGTACAACGTGGGCCAACCACGTCGCACACGTCCGAATCCGAGGCAAAAACTCGTTTTTCCCGAACAGCAAAAATATAGGCATCGGCTCGGCTCATTCCCGCAACCCGTGTCGTGTCGTGTCGTGACGAGACGGACGGACGGCGGCGGAAGAGGAGGAGGAGGAGTGCGCACGAGAGAGCCTTCTGTTCTCAACTAGCACACCAAATAGTACAACACTCCACCTTATAAGGTGGTGTTTGTCTCCTCCAACTAGCAATGTGGGACTAAACTTTAGCACCACATTGCACCTCCAAAATTCTGCCATGCACATGGGTCACACATGGGCCAATTTGAGATTTTTCAGAATTGCTTATTTGGGCTGCCTCCTAATGGGCCCAAATTCTAACAATCCCCCACCAGATCTCAAATTCCAATTTAGAGATTTTGCCAAACCTCGTTTCTTGTTTATATACCAGTGTTTCAGCAGAGACTGTGTGAGGACCCGGATTAATTATCCGAGATACTCGTTATGTTTCCTGCAACAGTCCCATGATCAGTGTGCTGTTGCACATAACTTGAGTTGGTATCACAGAACACCCACAAATACCGAATAAATATACTTACGTGCTTGAAGTGATCAGCTTCAACAAGGCACTTGCAGCGGAATCACCAAATCAACGTGGAGCCCAAGTCATTCGCCTTAACCCTACAGGCAGCTGACTGGGAAGCGCCCTAGTTCGCAAAGACGTCAGTGAACTCCTTTTCTTCGAACTGCTCCTCTCTGAAATCTGGCTAAGACAATAGCCAGGGACGAAACCAATATGAGTACATTTGATTGTACTCGCAAACTACCCCAACAGGAACATGCACTAGTTTTAAATTTTCAAAGACTTTTATTTTTAGGAAAAACCTCACTGAATCTCTATTTAAAAGGAGAAGAGTAGATTTTTAATCCTGTTGAAGACAAAACATTTTGGAAAGTAGTTTTCTCACTAACTTTGTTGAAAAAGGTAAGAAGTATTTTTAAATCTTTTTCCCGAAAATATACCTTCGTTTAAAAAGGTAAGAAAATTTCTTTTAAAACTTTTTCCTCGAAAACCTCTTCTTGCCCTGATACCAAGCACGACGCTACCTCGAACCAACTCATTGGTACAGGTACGAAATACCCATTCCACTTCAACTTCCGTTCAAAACTCAACACTTTTATCAAAACTTGCACATAAGACCCAGCAGTTCGTTCCAACTGTCCATATCCGAGGACTCGGCTATTCGAATAGTTTTACCCTCTGCAGAGGTAGTACGCTTTTCCCACACCCATCCGGTCACTCATCGTGTCAGCCACGTCCCGCCATACCAGAGGTATGCGAAGTTGAGTTCCCGGCCATAGCCTGTCCTTTGCTCATGCTAGTATAGGACCCTGCCGCTACGACACTTTCCACCGACACTCAAATCCTCAGAAACTAAGTGTGGGGACTCGTAGTTCTGCCCGGCGGACCCAAGGGAGCCCTTCAATCCTCTTCCTCCGACACGCTCATACCGGCTTCCGGTAGACTACAATGAAGAGGACCCAGGTCAGGGGGTAGGTCCTCAGACCATCCCCTCATGGAACGAGGTCATCCTCGTTATTGAGGCATCCAGTACTAACACGAGCAAATTATATGACTACGCCCTTTTTCCATATGGGGGTAAATGTGGTCGCACAGGTTATTGGTTGTTCAGTAAGTACCAGGACACAATGTGCATTTTTCAGAAACAACAACTTTTCCGTTTCACCACCGATATATCGGCATGCCATAAATCATCCAAGGGTTTCCAAAAGGAGTTTTGAATAAACAAAGTTTTTCCCATCCTATAGTTTTATTTAAACAAGCCGATATTCCTACATAGAGTGGCAAAATAGTTTTTCATAAACTTTTGAAAAGGTTTTCACAATCATTTCCAATTTTCATAGCAAAAATACTTTTAACCAAAACTTGGGTGGTTCGTAATCCCACCAAAAAGGATTTTCAAAGAAGGCTTTGGAGTAAAACAAATTCATTTCGAAAACACTGTATACCACTGACACCTCTATATCGGGTGCCTTAATAATATACTTGTATTTTGGAAAAAAGGTTTTTCAAAATCATAGCTTTCGTGGTAAACACCACATAAATTATTTATGCTATTTATAGTAAAACAGGTAAATCAAATTAGATGTATCTAGGTGCAAGCTCAGTGAAGTAGCTTGCCTGGCTTCAGCATAACGTCCTTGGTCTTCTTCTCACTGATTAAAGAATTAAACTCCGATGCTCCTCCAATAAATCCTCTCCACGGACTACTCCGGTATCGGTATTATCTAGCGTCGCAACAGGGAATAACAACATTCAATAAACCAAACAAAACCACAAGTGTTGCACAAACAATTAATAACCACAAGCATCAACTAATTATTCAAGCAACCAATTAGGGTCTACACTCGTAAGGGTCTTTTACAACTCAGGGGTCTAACACTTCGACACAAGCTAGGCCAAGCAATAGGTAGCAAAAGGGATGACATGCTACAACATCAGCAGCTAGGAAATGCTACTGATATTTCAACATCAATTTTGAAATTCATGCACACAAACGATTCTATTAGCACACAACTCCTGAGAGTTAGGAATTCCTAGGAAATACCCATACTAGGGATATTGTTCCCCAATAAAATCTAGCAACACTAATTTCTTCCTAGCAAGTGATCCAACCAGTAGCAAGATGGCATGCTACTGATGATCTAGCAAGGCTAACTAAAATCTCAACACACTAAAGAACTTCTACTAGAATAAATCCTATTAACTAGGAGCATCTATAAAAACCCTACCCTAGTACTATTAACACATGCAATACTAACTTTTTCCAAAGTGCTAAGACACAGAGCTAACACACTCCTAATAACTAGTATCACACTTATACATGCTAGAAAATATAAAAGGGACACTAGCACACCCTATATAGTTGGATAAAACTATAAACAATAAAGGACAGAAAAGCATACCACCTAGTTAATTACACCTAAAATAATCTATAGCTCTAAAAATCACACCAAGCTAGGATTAGGTACTCCTAATCATACAGAAGCTCACACAAGTGGATTCACTCCAAAAATCATCACCAAATAATTTACAAAAAACCCTAAATGGCTCTCTGGTCAAATACCAAAGTGGGTGCCATTTTGTTTAGGAAGGTCATTTGCATGAGAGGCCAATTTCTACTGCTAGGTATCACTCAGATCTTTCCAAAACAGTTGAGTGTGCATCAATAGCTATCATAGATAAATAGCTATTGAGTTTTTGGTGAAAAGCAGCAGTTCTGGCTCACATTTAATTTCTCAAAAACTATTTATCCAAAAGTGTTTCTACCACTTGGATCTGGCTAGGAATAGGCTAAGGTACCTCCCTAATTTTTGGTTTGGTCAACAAGGCACTCAAACTAATTTAAAACGATTTAAACTAGGAGTCCAGAAACAGTTGTAGAAGCAAAAGAATATTCAACCTGAAAAAAAAGAGGGATGGGCTGGATCTGCCGGATTTGGGCCGTGCCGTGCGGAGGGAAATCCAGCTCGCGGCCCACGAGCATGAACGAAGCGGTACGGGCCGCTTCCTTCTTCCTCAACGTGAGCAGAGCGTGGACGCGGCGCTGCCGGAGCGCGGCGAGGATGGTTACGGCGGCTCCGACGACCTGAGAAGGAATTGCGATGTCTGAGAGAGAGAACACAGCAAGGGGAGCACGTGTGCACGAAAATGGCGAAGGAAAGTGGCCTGTGCCCACCGCGAGCTTGCTCGCACGTCCGCGGCCGGAGAAGAAGATGATCGAGACGGCGACGGCGATCCCGGTGTCCCTCAGCGATTCCTTGCGCAGAGAGGGGAAGTGGGGCACGGCGAAGGTACTGGCAGGCTTGGATTGGAACGGGGAGGTCTGAATCATCGGCGATGCGCGTAGGCGGCGGCGGCCGTGGTTTGTGTTCGTGGGAGAAAAATCAGAGGGAGGGAGTGGGGGAATGAGTGAGGGAGTGAGGGAGTGAGGAGGGCGTGGCGTACTACTTATCGTCTCACGGATCCGCGCAGAGGAGAGGGGTCCAGCGATGTCGACATTGCGCGGGGAGCGCACGGCGTCGACGGTGTGCGCCACACGGCGTCCGTGCCGTGTCGCGTTGCTGCAGCAGGGGTGATGGGGGACAAGGGAGAGCAGAGGGGGGGGTGGCGTGGAGTGGCCTGATCTTCTCCAGGGCGAGGTCTGCGTCAGGGGGAGGCAGGGAGAGCACGGCGACGAGGTGAACACGGCGACGCGGGCACGGCAGCGTGCGGGAGGAGCCACTGCTGTCCCCGGTGCGAAGCTGATGTGAGGGGAGAGGGCAGAGGAGCCAGAGGCCAGCTGGGCGAGGGAGAGGTGCACGGCGAGCGGCGACCACGGCATCGCCGGCGTGGGGAGCACGGCGCCGTGCCGGCCAGCGTGCGGCCACAGAGGTCAACGGAATTTTTGCACAACGCCCCCTGAACCTTTCTCTCTCTCACGGATAGGTCCTCGTCTAAAAGAAAACCTTTATTTCTATTTTGAAACCAGTAGGGTTTCCAGAATTTATTGAGGGGTTTAAACGTTTTACAAAAATCAGAGAAAATTCATGTAGCCTCCCCTACATATGAGGAAGCTCCACAAAAATTGGTTTTACAAAATAAAATGTTTTGCTCCATTTTTGTTCATAGGGTTTAAATAAACTATTTTTGGAAATTAAAGATTTGAGACTCCTTTAATATTTAAAACCAGAGATAAAATAGTTTGTAGAACCTTTGGAGCTTTCTTGACAAATAAGGTAGCTTCAAAATACTTTATCTTTTCATAAATAAAACATTTGTTTTGGAGGAAAATAGAGGAATTGGGAGGGAAATTATTTATGAAGATCATTTTAACTCATGACCTTCATTTCCTTTAAAAGATAGAAGGGTTTTGTTTTAAAGTCACAAGTAGGGTTACTAGAGGAGGGAGTGATATGAATTGGAGAGAATTATCATTTCACCTCCTTCTCTAGAATTTTGATAAAGAAAGTATATTGGTTTTCATAAAATAGAGGAATAGATAAAGAGGGAGGGTTATTGAAACCATCTCCCTAAATTTTAGGATTTTAACTTGGGGTGCCTAATTGTAGAGGATTTATTCCTCTTCAAGTCACCCTCCAAGTTTGGTGGCCAAGGGTGTCCTAAAGTGGTAACAACTCCACTGAGGAATCATCCTCACAAGAGATCACACACACAGCAAAATCACAGCAATAGCAACAGCACCAAAATACCAATCAACACAACAATATCCACAATTCAATCAAGCCACACACTTCAAACTACAAGAATAAATCACACACCTTTTTCCATAACTAACAATACTATTTTATAAAAGTGGCCACACCCAATCATGACAAGATGTTGTTTAAGGGATATATCAACCCATAACTTAATAGTTTCCAAAATGGTTTGATAAAGGGAAAATATGTGAGGTGATATATTCCCCACTAGTATTTCTTTTGAAAAGGAGTTGAAACTTAGGAGTTTCTAAAATAGGAGTTGTATAAATATCAAGGTTGAAGAAGGAACAGGAGATCACAGATAGTTCTCCCATTTTATAAACAGGAAACTTTTGAAAATACTTTCACTGTCTCAAATTAAAGAGTATTTTGTTTGTTGCTAAAACCAAATCATTTGTTGAAATAAACTTTTGGCCAACATAAGAATGGGAAAGACATATAGAATAAATTCTTGTCATAACATGGTCACCAGTGTTGTAAATATATTTTTACCTAGGTGGATGTCTTGAGTTGCATCTACTAGTCAAACAATCACAAACAACAAGTTACACAAGATCAACAGAACAAATTAAAGGAAAACACAATCACTTGTGAAATAATTCAAAAAGTTTTTGTTGGTTCTGAAATTTGGGTCTTGTTTACCCTTGTTATAAATTTGGGATGTTACAGATCCTCCCCCCTTAAAATAAATCTCGTCCTCGAGATTTGCCCGGGGGTACAGGAGAGATACGAGGGCAAAATAATTTATTTTAGAAAGGTCGTATATTCACTTTCGTGTATACACGGGTTTTGAAAAACAACAGGGTTTTTCTTCAAAATACCCCTAGCTGTGCCACCAATAATTGGCTCATGGACACAGTGGGTCTGATTTATACGAGGAATTATTTTTGCCGGGGTTTTCACAGAAAAAGCGAGGGAAAAGGATAGAGGAACACGGGGGGGTTAACTGCTGACTCACTGACATGTGGGCCCGGGGCCCACTGGCGGTCTCTCCTCCTTTCCTCCTCTTCTTCTTCCTCGCTCGCCCTGGTTCTGTACTGCTCCATTTTCAGTGCGCAGGCACTCACCCGCGGTACTGCTGCGCGTGCTGTCCGTCGGCAGCGGCAGACACGGCTTTGGGACACGATGCCTAGGTGGTTTCGCGCCATTAAGGCGAGTACGGCTCGCGATTCCTCCACTTTCCCGCGCAGTGCGGTGTCGAGGAGCGGCATCCGAGCTCGGCTTATAAACTAGCGACCTCAGAAAAACATTTCTTCCATCGCGTCGTCACCATGGGCTTCATTACGATTTCTTCAGAGCCTATGTTGATGCGATGGAGGATGCGGGCTTCCTCGAGGGCTGCTTCGTCTTCGTGCTCTTCGTGTTCTGATTTCGACGGTGTTCACCTGCTGTTCGCGGTAATGGTGCTCCTAGCCGTGGCCTTGTGCCATTGGTGGTCTAGCGCGGGGGCTGGTGCTGCGACAGTGGCGCCTGCTGCGCTGGAGGAGCCAGATGCGGTGGAGGAGCACGCGAGGATGGAGGAGCTTGCAGCGCGGTGGAGGAGGTGGTAGATCTTCCGGCTGGAGGTGAGCAGGCTGCTCGAGCGTCTGCCGCCGTCGGGCGGCGCGCGACTCGGCTCTGAGTGAGCCAGGCTCATCTCGGTGACGTCAGGGAGCTCGAGAGAGAGTAGGAATCTCGGTGCCGTTGCATCCGTGCTGGCAGTGTTGTTTGTAGGAGGAGAACTTGTATCTCTTTCTTTCTGAATTTCTCGCTTCTGTACTGCAATCCGTGATTGTATTGATCTTGTCTTGCTGATGATCTGGGACAAGACTTGCATTGTCGAAATCTTCTTGGTTGTCAACTCTGGTCTTGCAGCACAGATAGGATGCAGAGTACTAGAATAACTTGTTTTGGTGAGAAAAATATATTTTTAGGAAAATAACACTGCAGTATATGGTCTCAACCATTTGCAGTGGTAGCATACATTTCAACCATATAGGTTGAACACAACAATTAGGAACATCCTACAAGATGCCCTTCTGTGTTCCAGCGAGCATTTACACTTCGCAAGCATTTTAAGGCCTGCGAGGTTCACATCTCGTGGAGGGCTCGGGCCCCTTTCTTTAACATGCAGAAAGCACAAGGTTCATATTGGGTGAGGAACCTTGTGGGAGATTGCATGTAGGAGAACACACACAAAATAATTTTGCATACTACAAAATAGTCCCATTCAAAGTTTGCATTAATTCACAGGGGTATGCGTCTGGGGTCACATACGGTTCCTGGTTTAAGTGATTGTGGTTTCTTTTAAAACTTTTAACTGAAAAAGAGCATGACATTCCATCAGTGTCAACCAAGTGGTTAACAAGATGATAAGAACACCAAGTTTTTATTTCGGGGCTGATCTAACATCAGCCGGGGAACAGACAACAACCTTGCATTACAAGACACACGAGAAAAACAGCAACAAACCAACAACAGACTAACAACTTTGTTGATCCACACGCACAAACACACAAGCGCTGGTCAGGCTAACTAAACCTGGGTTCTACTCTGCCTGAGAGGTTCTAGGAGTCGGTGAAGCGTGGCGAGACAAAGAGTGGTGTCCACTCTCTGTCTTCCAAGGGGTGGGGAACTACAGGCACGCCTTCAGGATTACACCTGCTCTGGGGTGGCTGCTGAACTCGGGCGAGGGCTTGTGTCACCGAAGCATCCAGCAAAACATCTAGGTCGTCTGTCTTGCATCCTGAGCTTGCCCACGGTGAGAAGTGGGTTGGTTCCTTGCTCGACCTAGTTCCCGGCGGGCACGAGCAAGGTGGCGCCTTGTGGTCATGAGTTCCTCCATCAGGGAGTGGCTGAATCTTGTCATTGCAGCTCCATAGGTGACCAGGTGATTACGGCAGGGTCAGCTTCCTGCCCCATGGAAGCTTGGAAAGCCTCCGCAACATGCTGAGGTATGGCTGGGAGGAAGTGGAAGCTCGACTCAGCGCCATCGCCGGTTCTGAGTACCGGAGACGGACGAGTCCTTCCCAGGCTGCTACCTGGAGGGCTAGATCTAGGGTAGGCATGCTCTTACCCTGGATCAAGTAAGTCGGACTTATGCCCAATTGGCACGAGCCGATATGCACCTCGACTTGGAATTCACTCCCGGCAAGCGGGAGAGAGTTCTCGACACCACATATCGAGGACGGGCAGGCCGACCAAGAACGTGGCAGACGGCCTTCCAAAGCATCAGTGGAAACCCACTATGCTCCTCGGCAGTGGTTTCCATGATAACTCTGGGTTTGCCATTGGGTTCTTTTGGATCTGGATGAAGAATAAGAATACGGGATTCTTGCCTCAGGAGATTTGGGTCGCTAAGGGTGGTGAGTGAGGGTGGGGATAGATGGCAGAAAGAACGGGGTCTTTTATAAGCTAGGTGGTGTCGGCTCCTTTCCACGGAAGAACCCGGGGAGCGTCTCTCAGGTAGTGGGGACAACCCTACTGTACGCTACTGTGAACCGACGCCTGGCCATGCCGGTTAGGCAGGGATAGGTCAATCCGTCGGGCTCACTGTAGGGAACACCTCAAACAAGCAATAAACACACAAGGTACGTTTAGTACCAATGGACGCCTAATACTCGTAGTGGCCGGGTAGTATGACTAAAGTTCCTATCATAAGTGTTCCTATGGGTCTTGGTTAGACAGGGATGCTGAAATCTTCATTTCGTCGCCTTAGTCTTCAACTGGAGACACTGAGATTGTCGAAGTAGCCACTTGAGTAGAATTGCTGAGGTTGAGCTGAGGTCTTCAGAGATCTCTTGATTTGGTTGATGTCGATGATCTTGACATTTGTAGACCAATGAACTTGATGTTGAATGTTGAGATGGTTGCTTCTTCTTTGTAGGTGCTAGCTAATTAGGTCTCTTTTGGGTTCATCGTCAAGTATTTTGAACAGGTAAGAAGGAGTAGAGAAAACCTTGGTAAAACTTAAAATAGAAAGGTAAGACTCAGAAATAATTTGAGAAGACGAAAGAGCGGGAGTCATTTTTGGACTTCCCTAGATAAGGATATATTTTTGGTGTTAACATATTTTTAACAAAATATTCTCTTCCTAACTAACGTCCATGCTAACTAAGGTCTGTTACAGTCAGGATGGCTCTGATACCAAGTCTGTGAGGACCCCGGATTAATTATCCGAGATACTCGTTATGTTTCCTGCAACAGTCCCATGATCAGTGTGCTGTTGCACATAACTTGAGTTGGTATCACAGAACACCCACAAATACCGAATAAATATACTTACGTGCTTGAAGTGATCAGCTTCAACAAGGCACTTGCAGCGGAATCACCAAATCAACGTGGAGCCCAAGTCATTCGCCTTAACCCTACAGGCAGCTGACTGGGAAGCGCCCTAGTTCGCAAAGACGTCAGTGAACTCCTCTTCGAACTGCTCCTCTCTGAAATCTGGCTAAGACAATAGCCAGGGACGAAACCAATATGAGTACATTTGATTGTACTCGCAAACTACCCCAACAGGAACATGCACTAGTTTTAAATTTTCAAAGACTTTTATTTTTAGGAAAAACCTCACTGAATCTCTATTTAAAAGGAGAAGAGTAGATTTTTAATCCTGTTGAAGACAAAACATTTTGGAAAGTAGTTTTCTCACTAACTTTGTTGAAAAAGGTAAGAAGTATTTTTAAATCTTTTTCCCGAAAATATACCTTCGTTTAAAAAGGTAAGAAAATTTCTTTTAAAACTTTTTCCTCGAAAACCTCTTCTTGCCCTGATACCAAGCACGACGCTACCTCGAACCAACTCATTGGTACAGGTACGAAATACCCATTCCACTTCAACTTCCGTTCAAAACTCAACACTTTTATCAAAACTTGCACATAAGACCCAGCAGTTCGTTCCAACTGTCCATATCCGAGGACTCGGCTATTCGAATAGTTTTACCCTCTGCAGAGGTAGTACGCTTTTCCCACACCCATCCGGTCACTCATCGTGTCAGCCACGTCCCGCCATACCAGAGGTATGCGAAGTTGAGTTCCCGGCCATAGCCTGTCCTTTGCTCATGCTAGTATAGGACCCTGCCGCTACGACACTTTCCACCGACACTCAAATCCTCAGAAACTAAGTGTGGGGACTCGTAGTTCTGCCCGGCGGACCCAAGGGAGCCCTTCAATCCTCTTCCTCCGACACGCTCATACCGGCTTCCGGTAGACTACAATGAAGAGGACCCAGGTCAGGGGGTAGGTCCTCAGACCATCCCCTCATGGAACGAGGTCATCCTCGTTATTGAGGCATCCAGTACTAACACGAGCAAATTATATGACTACGCCCTTTTTCCATATGGGGGTAAATGTGGTCGCACAGGTTATTGGTTGTTCAGTAAGTACCAGGACACAATGTGCATTTTTCAGAAACAACAACTTTTCCGTTTCACCACCGATATATCGGCATGCCATAAATCATCCAAGGGTTTCCAAAAGGAGTTTTGAATAAACAAAGTTTTTCCCATCCTATAGTTTTATTTAAACAAGCCGATATTCCTACATAGAGTGGCAAAATAGTTTTTCATAAACTTTTGAAAAGGTTTTCACAATCATTTCCAATTTTCATAGCAAAAATACTTTTAACCAAAACTTGGGTGGTTCGTAATCCCACCAAAAAGGATTTTCAAAGAAGGCTTTGGAGTAAAACAAATTCATTTCGAAAACACTGTATACCACTGACACCTCTATATCGGGTGCCTTAATAATATACTTGTATTTTGGAAAAAAGGTTTTTCAAAATCATAGCTTTCGTGGTAAACACCACATAAATTATTTATGCTATTTATAGTAAAACAGGTAAATCAAATTAGATGTATCTAGGTGCAAGCTCAGTGAAGTAGCTTGCCTGGCTTCAGCATAACGTCCTTGGTCTTCTTCTCACTGATTAAAGAATTAAACTCCGATGCTCCTCCAATAAATCCTCTCCACGGACTACTCCGGTATCGGTATTATCTAGCGTCGCAACAGGGAATAACAACATTCAATAAACCAAACAAAACCACAAGTGTTGCACAAACAATTAATAACCACAAGCATCAACTAATTATTCAAGCAACCAATTAGGGTCTACACTCGTAAGGGTCTTTTACAACTCAGGGGTCTAACACTTCGACACAAGCTAGGCCAAGCAATAGGTAGCAAAAGGGATGACATGCTACAACATCAGCAGCTAGGAAATGCTACTGATATTTCAACATCAATTTTGAAATTCATGCACACAAACGATTCTATTAGCACACAACTCCTGAGAGTTAGGAATTCCTAGGAAATACCCATACTAGGGATATTGTTCCCCAATAAAATCTAGCAACACTAATTTCTTCCTAGCAAGTGATCCAACCAGTAGCAAGATGGCATGCTACTGATGATCTAGCAAGGCTAACTAAAATCTCAACACACTAAAGAACTTCTACTAGAATAAATCCTATTAACTAGGAGCATCTATAAAAACCCTACCCTAGTACTATTAACACATGCAATACTAACTTTTTCCAAAGTGCTAAGACACAGAGCTAACACACTCCTAATAACTAGTATCACACTTATACATGCTAGAAAATATAAAAGGGACACTAGCACACCCTATATAGTTGGATAAAACTATAAACAATAAAGGACAGAAAGCATACCACCTAGTTAATTACACCTAAAATAATCTATAGCTCTAAAAATCACACCAAGCTAGGATTAGGTACTCCTAATCATACAGAAGCTCACACAAGTGGATTCACTCCAAAAATCATCACCAAATAATTTACAAAAAACCCTAAATGGCTCTCTGGTCAAATACCAAAGTGGGTGCCATTTTGTTTAGGAAGGTCATTTGCATGAGAGGCCAATTTCTACTGCTAGGTATCACTCAGATCTTTCCAAAACAGTTGAGTGTGCATCAATAGCTATCATAGATAAATAGCTATTGAGTTTTTGGTGAAAAGCAGCAGTTCTGGCTCACATTTAATTTCTCAAAAACTATTTATCCAAAAGTGTTTCTACCACTTGGATCTGGCTAGGAATAGGCTAAGGTACCTCCCTAATTTTTGGTTTGGTCAACAAGGCACTCAAACTAATTTAAAACGATTTAAACTAGGAGTCCAGAAACAGTTGTAGAAGCAAAAGAATATTCAACCTGAAAAAAAAGAGGGATGGGCTGGATCTGCCGGATTTGGGCCGTGCCGTGCGGAGGGAAATCCAGCTCGCGGCCCACGAGCATGAACGAAGCGGTACGGGCCGCTTCCTTCTTCCTCAACGTGAGCAGAGCGTGGACGCGGCGCTGCCGGAGCGCGGCGAGGATGGTTACGGCGGCTCCGACGACCTGAGAAGGAATTGCGATGTCTGAGAGAGAGAACACAGCAAGGGGAGCACGTGTGCACGAAAATGGCGAAGGAAAGTGGCCTGTGCCCACCGCGAGCTTGCTCGCACGTCCGCGGCCGGAGAAGAAGATGATCGAGACGGCGACGGCGATCCCGGTGTCCCTCAGCGATTCCTTGCGCAGAGAGGGGAAGTGGGGCACGGCGAAGGTACTGGCAGGCTTGGATTGGAACGGGGAGGTCTGAATCATCGGCGATGCGCGTAGGCGGCGGCGGCCGTGGTTTGTGTTCGTGGGAGAAAAATCAGAGGGAGGGAGTGGGGGAATGAGTGAGGGAGTGAGGGAGTGAGGAGGGCGTGGCGTACTACTTATCGTCTCACGGATCCGCGCAGAGGAGAGGGGTCCAGCGATGTCGACATTGCGCGGGGAGCGCACGGCGTCGACGGTGTGCGCCACACGGCGTCCGTGCCGTGTCGCGTTGCTGCAGCAGGGGTGATGGGGGACAAGGGAGAGCAGAGGGGGGGGGTGGCGTGGAGTGGCCTGATCTTCTCCAGGGCGAGGTCTGCGTCAGGGGGAGGCAGGGAGAGCACGGCGACGAGGTGAACACGGCGACGCGGGCACGGCAGCGTGCGGGAGGAGCCACTGCTGTCCCCGGTGCGAAGCTGATGTGAGGGGAGAGGGCAGAGGAGCCAGAGGCCAGCTGGGCGAGGGAGAGGTGCACGGCGAGCGGCGACCACGGCATCGCCGGCGTGGGGAGCACGGCGCCGTGCCGGCCAGCGTGCGGCCACAGAGGTCAACGGAATTTTTGCACAACGCCCCCTGAACCTTTCTCTCCTCTCACGGATAGGTCCTCGTCTAAAAGAAAACCTTTATTTCTATTTTGAAACCAGTAGGGTTTCCAGAATTTTATTGAGGGGTTTAAACGTTTTACAAAAATCAGAGAAAATTCATGTAGCCTCCCCTACATATGAGGAAGCTCCACAAAAATTGGTTTTACAAAATAAAATGTTTTGCTCCATTTTTGTTCATAGGGTTTAAATAAACTATTTTTGGAAATTAAAGATTTGAGACTCCTTTAATATTTAAAACCAGAGATAAAATAGTTTGTAGAACCTTTGGAGCTTTCTTGACAAATAAGGTAGCTTCAAAATACTTTATCTTTTCATAAATAAAACATTTGTTTTGGAGGAAAATAGAGGAATTGGGAGGGAAATTATTTATGAAGATCATTTTAACTCATGACCTTCATTTCCTTTAAAAGATAGAAGGGTTTTGTTTAAAGTCACAAGTAGGTTTACTAGAGGAGGGAGTGATATGAATTGGAGAGAATTATCATTTCACCTCCTTCTCTAGAATTTTGATAAAGAAAGTATATTGGTTTTCATAAAATAGAGGAATAGATAAAGAGGGAGGGTTATTGAAACCATCTCCCTAAATTTTAGGATTTTAACTTGGGGTGCCTAATTTAGAGGATTTATTCCTCTTCAAGTCACCCTCCAAGTTTGGTGGCCAAGGGTGTCCTAAAGGTAACAACTCCACTGAGGAATCATCCTCACAAGAAGATCACACACACAGCAAAATCACAGCAATAGCAACAAACCAAATACCAATCAACACAACAATATCCACAATTCAATCAAGCCACACACTTCAAACTACAAGAATAAATCACACACCTTTTTCCATAACTAACAATACTATTTTATAAAAGTGGCCACACCCAATCATGACAAGATGTTGTTTAAGGGATATATCAACCCATAACTTAATAGTTTCCAAAATGGTTTGATAAAGGGAAAATATGTGAGGTGATATATTCCCCACTAGTATTTCTTTTGAAAAGGAGTCGAAACTTAGGAGTTTTAAAATAGGAGTTGTATAAATATCAAGGTTGAAGAAGGAACAGGAGATCACAGATAGTTCTCCCATTTTATAAACAGGAAACTTTTGAAAATACTTTCACTGTCTCAAATTAAAGAGTATTTTGTTTGTTGCTAAAACCAAATCATTTGTTGAAATAAACTTTTGGCCAACATAAGAATGGGAAAGACATATAGAATAAATTCTTGTCATAACATGGTCACCAGTGTTGTAAATATATTTTTACCTAGGTGGATGTCTGGAGTTGGCATCTACTAGTCAAACAATCACAAACAACAAGTTACACAAGATCAACAGAACAAATTAAAGGAAAACACAATCACTTGTGAAATAATTCAAAAAGTTTTTGTTGGTTCTGAAATTTGGGTCTTGTTTACCCTTGTTATAAATTTGGGATGTTT